>CM059425.1:255703032-255955532 GCA_030390025.1 Squalus acanthias
GTTAGCGCCCCAAAGGGGGCGCCACTGAATTTTTCCCCCATGTTTTCCTGCCAGATCTGGTAATACTACAACAACTTACATTTATATAGCACCTTTAACGTAGCAAAATGTCCCGAGGCGCTTCACAGGAGCGATTATCAGACAAAATTTTGACACCGAGCCACATAAGGGTGCATTAGGACAGGTGAACAATTGCTTGGTCAAAGAGGTAGGTTTTAAGGAGCCTCTTAAAAGAGAGAGAGAGAGAGAGAGAGGTAGAGAGGCGGAGAGGTTTAGGGAGGGAATTCCCGAGCTTAGACAGCTGAAGGCACGGCCGCCAATGGTGGAGCAAAGAAAAATCAGGGATGCGCAATCCAGAGAGTTACGAATGCAAATGTGGGGCAGCAAAATGAAGGATTATGCAGAACGGCAGTACTAGAGATTGAAAAAAAACCATGCAAAATACTCAATGCAGTTGGAGAAAAATGCTCCTCATCAAACAAGTACACTTCGAAAGCAGCTAAACAACAGCAAGTTACGGATGAGCACCAAGTCTAGGCTGACGCTCCCAGTGCCAGTGCTGAGGGAGTGCTGCAGTGTCGGAGGTGCCGTCTTTCAGATAAGACGTTGAACCGAGGCCCCGTCTGCCCTCTCAGGTGGATGTAAAAGATCCCAAGGCACTGTTTCAAAGATGAGCAGATGAGTTCTCCCCGGTGTTCTGGCCAATATTTATCCCTCAATCAACATCGCTAAAACAGATTATCTGGTCATTATCATATTGCTGTTTGTGGGAGCTTGCTGTGCGCAAATTGGCTGCTGGGTTTCCCGGCCTTACAACAGTGACTACACTCCAAAAAGTACCTCATTGGCTGTAAAGCGATCTGGGACGTCCTGAGTTCGTGATAGATGCTATAGAGATGTATTCAGTGAGTTTAAAACTGCTCTGAGTTACTAATTGGTGAGAAATTGGCAATCTCACTTCGAAAGGCCCAAGCTGAACTGAGCATTGCATCATGTCACATCGGGCCCAGGGGTTGGTGCTGCTCTGAGCTTGGAACTGAGGCATATTGTTGGGGCAGTGCGGAGGGACCTCTACTCTCCATCCAAGCTGCATTATGCCTCGTATGGACTTACGAACAATGACGGACAGGAAAAGACCCTCTGGTCCATCCAGCCTGCCCCGCACAATTGCGATACCTTGTGTCGCTGGGTCAATATCCTGGCACTCCCTACCCAACAGCACTGTGGGAGCACCTTCACCACACGGACTGCAGCGGTTCAAGAAGGCGGCTCGCCACCACCTTCTCGAGGGCAACTAGGGATGGGCAATAAATGCTGGGCCTTGCCAGCGACGCCCACATCCCATAAACGAATTTTAAAAAAAAAATGCCCTCACCCGAAACCGTGTGATCTCCAGGGCGAGGCGAAAAACCAGGTAAAAAGCCCAGGCCAATTTGTGGGGGGAAAAAAAAATCTGGGAATTTCCACTGCGACTCATTTCTGCCTGGAAATGATCGATGTTGACACTGAGGTTGCCAACTGTGATTGGACCTATTCCTGGAGGTGTCAACACGTGACCTCCCAACCTCCAACCACCCCGCCCTCCTCATTGGTCGCCCGACACATCCATCCTCGCGGTGGCCCCGCCTTCCTCCGCCAATCTGAGAGTGAATAGACTCTTCATTGCCCGACTGGACTATTCTTGACCGTCAGTCGACAGACTTTATTCACGATATTTTCACGGCTAATAAACAAAAGTGTTCAAAGAATTTTTTTTTTTTAAAAACCACAATTTTTTCTAAATTGCTTTTCCAAATTATTTTTCTCCCGGGTGTTTGCTGGCAGCAGTTTCCTGGCAATTAATCTTTAATTCCTGGAGGCTCCAGGCCAATCCTGGAAGGTTGGTGACCCAAGCTGACTCTGGGCGCCTGCAGTGAGGAAGACAGCCGACAACAACAGCAGCAACTTGTATTTATATAGCGCCTTTAACCTAGTAAATCGTCCCAAGTCGCGTCACAGGACGCGTTATCCACCAAAATCTGACCCCGAGCCACATGCAGAGATATTAGAACAGACGACCAAAAGCTTGGTCAAAGAGGCAGGTTTTAAGGGGAGTCTTAAAGGAGGAGAGAGAGGTAGAGAGGCGGAGAGGTTTAGGGAGGGAATTCCAGAGTTTAGGGCCTCGGCAGCTGAAGGGACGGCCGCCAATGGTGGAGCGATTAAAATCGGGGATGCTCTGGAGGCCAGAATTGGAAGAGCGCAGGGTTGTAGGGAGATGGGGAGGGGGCGAGGCCCTGGAGGGATTTGAAAGCAAGGATGAGAACTTTAAAATCGAGGCGTTGCTTAACCGGGAGCACAGGGGTGATGGGTGAACGGGACTTGGTGCGAGTTAGGACACGGACAGCAGCGATTTGGATGACCTCAAGTTTACAGAGGGTGGAACGTGGGAGGCCGGCCAGGAGTGCGTTGGAATAGTCGAGTCTAGAGGTAACAAAGGCGTGGATGAGAGTTTCAGCAGCGGATGAGCTGAGGCAGGGGCGGAGACAGGCAATGTTACGGAGGTGGAAGTAGGCGGTCTTGGTGATGGCGCGGAGACGTGGTCGGAAGCTCATCTCGGGGTCAAATATGACACCAAGTTTGTGAACGGTCTGCTTCAGCCTCAGACAACCCCACTCTCCTGTGCAATTATCGCCCGGATTGATGAGCACAAAGATATTCATGTAAATGGAAAATAAAAGACGCACTAACACGCGTTGAGCTGATGATATATGTTTCTTCCTCCAACCTTCTCAGCAGCAGAGTCCTCAAGAGACATGAAGACTGCAGTGTTTTTGATGCGGAGAATTCACACTCTTCTGGCCAGACCTAAGGGCAAGCTCAGTCCGAAGACGCTAACTGAGGTGGCCAACTACCTGAGCGCCCTGGGATTCCTGAACCTCAGAGATTCAGTTCTGGAGATGATAGATGCAGATCAGGTAAAACCCAAGTATATTTTGCTTGGATTAGAATCATGGAATGATCCAGCACAGAAGGAGGCCGTTCGGCCCATCGTGCCTGTGCCAGCTCTTTGGTAGAGCTCTCCAATTAGTCCCACTCCCCCCACTGCTCTTTCCCCCAGTGCCCTGCAAATATTTCCTTTTCAAGTATTTATCCAATTCCCTTTTGAAAGTTACTACTGAATCTGCTTCCACCGTCCTTTCAGGCAGCGCGTTCCAGATCACAACAGCTCGCTGCAGAAAAAAAAGTTCTCCTTATCTCCACTTTGGTCATTTGTCAATTACCTTAAATCCTTGTCCTCTGGTTACTGACCCTCCTGCCAGTGGAAACAGTTTCTCCCTATCTGCTCCATCATAATCCCTCATAATTTTGAACACCTCAAATCAAATCTCCCCTTAACCTTCGCTGCTCTAAAGAGAACAACCCCAGTTTTTCCAGTCTCTCCAAATAACTGAAGTCCCTCATCCCTGGTACCATTCTCGTAAATCTCCTCTGCACCCTCTCTAAAGGCCTTGGCATCCTTCCAAAAATGTGCTGCCATAATTGGACATAATAGTCTAGCTGATGCCTTTATTCTGAAACTTTGCCCCCGAGTTCTAGATTTCCCCATGAGGGGAAACATCCTCTCTGCATTTACCTTGTCGAGCCCCCTCAGTATCTTATATGTTTCAATAAGATCACCTCTCATTCTTCTAAACTCCAATGAGTATAGGCCCGACCTGCTCAACCTTTCCTCATAAGACAACCCCCTCATCTCTGGAATCAACCTAGTGAATTGTCTCTGAACTGCCTCCAATGCAAGTAATTCCTTCCTTAAATAAGGAGACCAAAACTGTACGCAGTACTCCAGGTGTGGTCTCACCAATACCCTGTACAGTTGTATCAGGACTTCCCTGCTTTTATCCTCCAACCCCCTTGCAATAAAGGCCAACATTCCATTTGCCTTTTTGATTACTTGCTGTACCTGCATGCTAACTTTTTGTGTTTCATGCACAAGGACCCCCAGGTCCCTCTGAACTGTAGCATTTTGTAATCTCTCTCCATTTAAATAATAATTTGCTTTTTTATTTTTCCTGCCAGGCAGATTAAATTAAATTTAATCTGCCAAGTGTCTGCCCATTTCGAAGAAGAGCAGGGGAGTTCTCCCCGGTGACCTGGCCAATATTTATCCCTCAATCAACATCACTAAAGCAGATGATCTGGTCATTATCTCATTGCTGTTTGTGGAGTCTTGCTGTGTGCGAATTGACAACTATCTTACAGCAATGACGACACTTCAAAAGTATTTAATTGGCTGTAAAGCACTCTGGGATCTCCTGAGGTCGTGAAACGTGCTGTATAAATGCAAATCGCTCTTGCTCACGGCCAGGAAAACTGTAGTGCTCATCACTGCTCTTCTTCCACTAACAACTCTTCATGTTCATAGTCCTCATTTACACCAGGTCTGAACTCCTGTATAACACTCCTCTTTTAATCGACAGTTTCTTTTCTCAGTAACTGAAATTGCCAATGTCCAAAATAAGGTTTTTATAAAAATAATGGAAAACATTACAAAATGAATTAGAGGGGGGGACAATAGAGAGACACAAAGTTTTTATATTTTTTGTTTCTGAGCAATACCACGGTGGATCAGCTGGTGTATAAAAAGTGAGTGCGCAAAGTTATTTTAGTTAAAAAAATCATTAAGAAGCCTGTGTATCCGTTCTATTAAATAGAAGTTTTTCTGGTTACCAATTAAGGTTGTTATAAATTCTGCTTCCTAATGTTTAAACTGCAGAAACAAAGGATGAAAACAGGACTGACGAAAGACCCCAAGTTCTCAGTTGAGATAGGAGCAGCACATTTTCAGCTGAAATATATGGGTCCTTTCCTATTCCGGGATGAAAGGAAAGATCATGATCCTAGGGTTCGACATTTCATACCGGATACATGGCAGGTAACTTACAGTGCTCAGTGGGAAAAGGAATGTTATGGGCCATTGCTGTCCGATCAAAAATTTGGACTGTAACCTTGAATACTGCAGCTTTTCTTGCATTTGGCTGATTGAACATCTCCGTATAAGCAGGCAGATGCTTAACACGTTATGTGACGCTTCGCTTTCTACTATTTTGATGGAGGCATAAATGTTCCTCGGTCCAGCACAGCCCAGCTACATAAGAAATAGGAGCAGGAGTCGGCCATTTGGCCCTTCGAGCCTGCTCCGCCATTCAATAAGATCACGTCTGATCTTCTACCTCATCTCCACTTTCCTGCACTATCCTCATATCCCTTGATTCCCTTAATATTCAAAAATTCATCGATCTCTGTCTTGAATATACTCAACGACTGAGCCTCCACAGCCCTCTGAGGTAGAGAATTCCAAAGATTCACCACCCTCTGAGTGAAGAAATTTCTCCTCATCTCAGTCCTAAATGGCCGACCCCTTATTCTGAGGCTGTGACCCCTGGTTCTAGACTCCCCAGCCAGGAGAAACATCCTCCCTGCATCGACCCTGTCAAGCCCTGTAAGAATTTTGAATGAGATCACCTCTCATTCTTCTAGACTCTAGAGAATATAGGCCTAGTCTACTCAATCTCTCCTCATAGGACAATCCCCCCATCCCAGGAACCAGTCTGGTGAACCTTTGTTGCACTCCCTCTATGGCAAGTATATCCTTCCTTAGGTAAGGAGACCAAAACTGTACACAGTACTCCAGGTGTGGTCTCACCAGGGCCCTATATAATTGCAGTATGACGTCTTTACTCTAATACTCAAATCCTCTTGTAATAAAGGCCAACCATTTGCTTTCTTAATTGCTTGCTGTACCTGCATGTTAACTTTCAGTGATTCGTGTACAAGGACACCCAGGTCCCTCTGAACACCAACATTTCCCAATCTCTCTCCATTTAAAAAATACTCTGCTTTTCTATTTTTCCCACTGAAGTAGATAACTTCACATTTCTCCACAGTTGAACAGGTGAGGAAGGCCATTAGGCCCATCTGAGCTGAGCTGAGCGGATGGACCATACAGTTCCCAGCCCCATCCTGTTATTTTGTTCCAACAAGTTCCTGAGTTTTTGCCTCCACTACCCTGCTCAAAGGTCTACGTTAAGGGTTTGGCATTCTTTGTGGGAGGCAAAAGCTTCCTGATATCAGTGAAAGCCTGCCTTCGTGTTTCACTGCATCCCATTGCAACTCATTCTTCTGCAAATACCAGCCTTTTCATCTTTTGTCACGGCATCTAGCTGGTTCTTAAAGAAGTTCAGGGTCTTAACTTCAACCACCCTTCCTGGCAACCAGTTCCCGCTGTTAAGTAGCTACTCGCCCTTCACAACCCTTCACCTGGTGATTTGATGTATCTGATGGTACTATTCTCGAAAACAGCTCGGGCAGCAGCTGGGAAGAGAGAAACAGAGATAACGTTTCAGGTCAATGGCCTTTCATCAGAGGTTATGCTTAGCTTTTATAAATCACTGGTTAGGCTTCCTTTGGAGTATAGTGTCCAATTCTGTGCACCACACTTGACGAAGGTAGTCAAGGCCTTGGAGAGGGTACAGAAGAGATTTACCAGAATGGTATCAAGGATGAGGGACTTTTTAAAAATTCATTTATGGGATGTGGGCATCGATGGCGAGGCCAGCATTTATTGCCCAACCCTAGTTGCCCTTGAGAAGGTGGTGGTGAGCCGCCTTCTTGAACCGCTGCAGTCCGTGTGGTGAAGGTACTCCCACAGTGCTGTTAGGGAGGGTGTTCCAGGATTTTGACCCAGCGACGATGAAGGATCAGTGATATACTTCTAAGTCAGGATGGTGTGTGACTTGGAGGTGGTGATGTTCCCATGCGCCTGCTGCCCTTGTCCTTCTAGATGGTAGAGTTCGGGGGTTTGGGAGAT
The DNA here is from genome assembly GCA_030390025.1 of Squalus acanthias. Lineage (NCBI taxonomy): Eukaryota > Metazoa > Chordata > Chondrichthyes > Squaliformes > Squalidae > Squalus > Squalus acanthias. Next base: position 255,709,880 of record CM059425.1, read on the forward strand.
GCTGCCGAAGAAGCCTTGGCGAGTTGCTGCAGTGCATCTTGTAGATGGTACACACTGCAGCCACGGTACGCTGGTGGTGGAGGGAGCGGGCTGCTTTGTCCTGGATGGTGTCGAGCTTCTTGAGTGTTGTTGGAGCTGCACTCATCCAGGCAAGTGGAGTGTATTCCATCACACTCCTTACTTGTGCCTTGTAGATGGTGGACAGGCTTTGGGGAGTCAGGAGGTGAGACACTCACTGCAGAATACCTAACCTGTGACCTGCTCTGTTGCCACAGTATTTATGTGGTTGGTCCAGTTAAGTTTCTGGTCAATGGTGACCCCCCAGGATGTTGATGGTGGGGGTTTTGGCAATGGTTATGCTGTTAAATGTCATGGGGAGGTGGTTAGACTCTCGCTTATTGGAGATAGTCATTGCCTGGCACTTGTGTGGCGCGAATGTTACCTGCCACTTATCAGCCCAAGCCTGAACGTCAGTTACATGGAGAAACTGGAGAAGCTGGGGTTGTTCTCCTTGGAGCGGAGAAGGTTAAGTGGAGATTTGATAGAGGCGTTCAAAATCATGATATGCCTCTCTGTCTCCCCCCCTCCAGTTGATGATGGCTCTCTTCCCTCTCCCCCACGATAACTCGACATAATGGTTAACTGAACATGTATTAAAATATAACCTGTTCTTCTACATGTGACAACCAAACTGGAGGCTGTGAAGATTACAAACCTGCATTTTGGAACAGAGTGGTGCAATATGTTTGAGACGTGTTTTTGATCTGATTTCAGAGAGAGCTATTAGATGCCGTGGACAATAATGAATCTGCAGTGATAGTCGCTCCAACCTCATCGGGAAAGACCTATGCATCCTACTACTGTATGGAGAAAGTGTTGAGCACCAGTGATTCCGGCATTGTGGTATATGTCGCACCAACCAAGGTAAGGAGCAACATTTAATAATTACATGAAACACAGTTGAGCAACAAGAAGGAAAGGCTTGCATTTCTATAGCGCCTTTCACAACCGCCAGATGTCCCAAAGCGCTTTACAGCCAATGAAGTACTTTTTTTGAAGTGTAGTCACTGTTGTAATGTAGGAAACGTGGCAGCCAATTTGCGCCCAGCAAGCTCCCACAAACAGCAATGTGACAATGACCGGATCATCTGTTTTTTAGTGATGCTGATTGAGGGATAAATATTGGCCCCAGGGCACCGGGGAGAACTCCCCTGCTCTTCTTCAAAATAGTGCCATGGGACCTATTACATCCACCTGAGAGGGCAGACAGGGCTCAGAAACCAACCTGGTTGCTATTTAAATTGCAGACAAAGATTTATATATTCATAGAACTGTAGCATGTTCCAGCATAGAAAGAGGTAATTTTTACATCGAGTTACATCGAATGTACAGCACAGAAATAGGCCATTTGGCTCAACAGGTCTATGCCAGTGTTTATGCTCCACAAGAGCCTCCTCCGCTCCCCACCCTCTTCAGTTCACCCTATTAGCATAACCGTGCTTTAGGGTTACGGTTAGGGTTAGGGTATTCCCTTCTCCCTCATGTGCTTATCTAACATCCCCTTAAATACATCTGTGCTATTCACCTCAACCACTCCCTGTGGGAGCGAGTTCCACATTCTCACCGCTCTCTGGGTAACGAAGTTCCTCCTGAATTTGTTATTTGATTTATTCGTGACTATCTTATATTCACGACCTCTAGTTTTGGAAGTGGAAACATCGTCTCTACATCTATCCTATCAAACCCCTCCATCATTTTGAAGGCCTCTATTAGGTCACCCATCGGCCTTCTCCTTATTACAGAAAAGAGCCCCAGACTGTTCCCGGGCACTAAAAGAGATAGAAACCATTTGGGCCATCAAAGTTTGCCCTGGTCTTTTTCCGCGTGACTCACCTAGTCTGCTCCCACTCTCCTGCTCACTCTCCATCATCTTTATTGTGGTTTTTTTCCCAAGGAACTGTCTGAGATCCTTTCAAGAGAATTTCAGGACTCTGCTCCAACAATGGCTTGTGGCAGAGAATTCCACATGCCAACCAGCCTCTCTGTAAAGAAAGGTTTCTTGCCTCCCCTTTGATTTCAGTGAAAATAAAAAAAACAGGGAGAGATGTCACAGAGTCCTAGAGTCATAATGGCACAGAAGGAGGCCATTCGGCCCATCGAGTCCGTGCCAGCTCTCTGTAGAGCAACCCAGTCAGTCCCATTCCCCCACTCTATCCCCGTAGCCCTGCAAGTTTATTTCCCTCAAGTGCCTATCCAGTCTCCCCTTGAAAACACCGAGTGTCTCCACTTCCACCACTTCCATCGGCAGCGAGTTCCAGGTCCTCACCACTCGCTGTGTAAAAAGTTTTTCCTCACATTCCCCCTGAATCTCTTGCCCAAAACCTTAAATCTGTGTCCCCTAGTCCTTGTACCATCAACTAGTGGGAACAGCCTTTCCCCGTCTAGCCTATCCAAACCCGTCATAATCTTGTACACCTCTATCAAATCACCCCTCAACCTCCTTTGCTCTAATGAAAACAAATCCAGCTTCTCCAACCTGTCCTTGTAGCTAAGATCCCCCATCCCCGGAACCATTCTGGTAAATCTCCTCTGCACCTGCTCAAGGGCCTTCACATCCTTCCTAAAGTGTGGTGACCAGAACTGGACGCAATACTCCAGTTATGTCCTAACCAGCGCTTTATAAAGGTTCAGCATAACTTCTCTACTTTTGTACTCAATACCTCTATTTATGAAGCCCAAGATCCCATATGCTTTGCTAACCACTCTCTCAATATGTCCTGCCACCTTCAGGGACCTATGCACATTAACTCCCAGGTCCCTCTGTCCCTGCACACTCTTTAAAACTGTGCCATTAAGTCTATATTGCCTCTCCCTGTTCCTTTTGCCAAAATGCATCACCTCACACTTCTCTGTATTAAATTCCATCTGCCACTTGTCTGCCCATTCTGTAAAATGTAAAATGGGTGGGAAAGTGGAGATGAGGTAGAAGATCAGCCATGATCATATTGAATGGCGGAGCAGGCTCGAGGGGCCGTATGACCGACTCCTGCTCCTATTTCTTATGTATTAAGTTCTTATGTTCTTGAAACAGGCTGCCAACTCGCTATCGCCCGTTTTACACGGTCACTCAAAGTCATGGATCCACTGATCCCTCAATGTGCGTGCACCAAATTCCTCTCTGTGCTATTTCTACACAGGACTAAGAGAGAGTGGGCTTGCACCTGCATTAAAATAGCACTCAGCAGAGTCTTAACCCTTAAATATAACAATATCATCTGCTCTTTTTGTTAGGCCCTTGTCAATCAGGTGGTGGCAACTGTCTACGCAAGGTTTACCAAGTCATTGCCACATGGAATGGTGGTGTGTGGATGCTTCACAAGAGACTACCGGAACGATGTTCATAATTGTCAGGTATATTCTGGGTGATATTACATGATACAACAGTCAATAAGATACTTACAACTTCAAGAAGGTAGAAAAGTCATAATAGGTATGTTCTGAATCCAATTGCCTTAAAAAAAAAAAGTGTTCTTGGGACGTGGGCAACACTACCCATCCCTAGTTGCCCTGAGGGCGTTGCTGGGTCAACCACATAGTGTGGGACTGGAGTCACATGTAGACTACACCAGGTAGGGGTGGCTGGTTACCTTCCCTGAGGGCCTTTAGTGAACCAGTTGGGTTTGTACGACAATCTGGCAGCTTTTGAGGTCATTTTATCGGGTGCCAACCCACAGATTTAAATAAATTCAATTTCATAATGTGCCATCCCGAGGTTATGAGCTCAGGGTCTCTGGGTTGTTGCACCAGTGTGTTAGTCACTAGGCTACTGTAACCATGACGTTTGTCTTTCCTACCTCATTTATGGTAGCAAGGGATAAAGCAAATCGGTAAGGATGATTCACAATAGGTCTGGTCAAGCTGCATCAAGTGAAACCACCGCAAGGTACAGTATTAGTAAAAAATCATTAACAGCTACAGCAACTTGCATTTATATAGCGCCTTTAACATAGTAAAGCGACCCAAGGCGCTGCACAGGAGCGTTTTCAGATAAATTTTGACACTGAGCCAAAGAAGAAGACATCAGGACAGGCGATGCCAAGCTTGGTCCAAGAGGTAGGTTTTAAGGAGCATCTTAGAATCTTAAAGAAAGACTTGCATTGCTATAGCGCCTTTCACGACCACCGGACGTCTCAAAGTGCTTCACAGCCAATGAAGTACTTTTTTGGAGTGTAGTCACTGTTGTAATGTAGGAAACGCGGCAGCCAATTTGTACACAGCAAGCTCCCACAAACAGCAATGTGATAATGACCAGATAATCTGTTTTATTGATGTTGATTGAGGGATAAATATTGGCCAGGACACCGGGGATAACTCCCCTGCTCTTCTTCAAAATAGCGGCCATGGGATCTTTTACGTCCACCTGAGAGGGCAGACGGGGGGCCTCGGTTTAACATCTCATCCGAAAGACGGCACCTCTGATAGTGCAGCACTCCCTCAGCACTTCACTGGGAGTGTCAGCCTAGCTTTAATGTGTTGAAGTTCCATAGGGTGGGACTTGAACCCACAACCTTTACTGACTCAGAAGCGAGGGTGCTACCCACTGAGCCACGGCTGATACTGACACTTGCAGCATAGAAGGAGGCCATTCGGCCCGTCAGACCTCTGCTGGCTCTTTGAAAGAGTAGTCCCACATCCCCGCTTTTTGTCCGTAACCCTGCAAGTTCCTCATCCTCAAGTACCTGTCCGACCCCCTTTTAACATTAATATGGAGGAGAGAGAGGTAGAGAGGTTTAGGGAGGGAATTCCAGAGCTTAGGGCCTAGGCAGCTGAAGGCACGGCCCCCAATAGTTGGAGGATGCACAAGAGGCCAGGGCTGGAGGATTGCAGTTTTTGGAGGATTGCAGGGCTGGGAGGATGCTACAGAGATGGAGAGGGGCGAGGCTATGGAGAGATTTGAACATACGGTTGAGAATTTTAAAATGGGAGCTTTCAGAGACCGGGAGCCAGAGTAGGTCGGTGAGCACAGGGGTGATGGGTGAGCAGGACGGGCAGCAGAGTTTTGGATGAGCTTAATTTTAAGGAGGGTGGAAGTTTAACTGTAAACAGTGGTGTTTTCTGTTTACTATCGGAACGTCTGATGATAAATTTGTTTCTTGCAGGTCCTTGTTACTGTACCACAGTGTTTAGAAATTCTCCTACTGTCTCCTCATCATCAGGATTGGTCAAAAAGGATTAAATATGTGATTTTTGATGAGGTAAGAAACTAGATTGCCCAATAAATTGCTGAATAATAATTGGTGTATGGATCACTTGAAGCTAGTTATATAGTTACTTAGTATTTACAGCACAGAAACAGACGGCTTGGTTTAACCAGTCCGGTGTTTATGCTCCACATGAGCCTCCTCCCACCCTACTACATCAAACCCTATCAGCATATCCTTCAGTTCCTTTCACCCTCATGTGTTTATCTAGCTTCCTTTATTTCTTTCTTTCCTCTTAAATACGTCTACGCTATTCGCCTCAACTACTCCTGTGGTAGCGAGTTCCACATTCTAACCACTCTCTGCGTAAAGAAGTTCCTCCTGAACTACCCTATTGGGTTTATTAGTGACAATCTTATAATTATGGCCCCTAGTTCTGGTCTCGCTCGCAAATAGAAACATCTTCTCTATGCCTACCCTATCAAACTCTTTCATAATCTTAAAGACCTCTAGCAGGTCACCCCTCAGTCTTCTGTTCTCTAGAGAAGAGCCCCAGCCTGTTCAATCATTCCTGATAGGTAAACCTCTCAGTTCTGGTATCATGCTAGCTGCTCGCTTTGTTGCTTTATTTACTGTGTATGATAATAGTTCTGTATAAGCTTTCTAATCTGTGATTCATTAGCTCAGCTCCCATGAAATGGCTGTAGAACTAGCCCAGCTGCTTCAGTACAGATATAACACTGGCATCTATCCGACAATTTGGAAAACTGCCCAGGTATGTCCTGGCCACAAAAAGCAGGACAAATCCAATCCGGCCAATTACCGCCCCGTTAGTCTACTCTCAATCATCAGCAAAGTGATGGAAGGTGTCGTCGACAGTGCTATCAAGCAGCACTTACTCACCAATAACCTGCTCACTGATGCCCAGTTTGGGTTCCGCCAGGACCACTTGGCTCCAGACCTCATCACAGCCTTGGTCCAAACTATGGACAAAAGAGCTGAATTCCAGAGGTGAGGTGAGAGTGACTGCCTTTGACATCAAGGCAGCATTTGACCGAGTGCAGCATCAAGGAGCCCTAGTAAAACTGAAGTCAATGGTAATTGGCGGGAAAACTCCCCACTGGCTGGAGTCATGCCTAGCAAGAAGGAAGATGGTTGTGGTGGTTGAAGGTCAATCATCACAGCCCCAGGACATCGCTGCAGGAGTTCCTCAGGGCAGTGTTCTAGGCCCAGCCATCTTCAGTTGCTTCATAATGACCTTCCCTCCATCATAAGGTCAGAAGTGGGGATGTTCGCTGATGACTGCACAGTGTTCAGTGCCATTCACAACTCCTCAGATAATGAAGCTGTCCATGCCCGCATGTAGCCAAACCTGGATGACATTTAGGCTTGGGCAAGTAACATTCGGGCCACACAAGTGCCAGACAATGACTTTCTCCAACAAGCAAGCGACTAACCACTGCCCCTTGACATTCAACGGCATGACTATCGCCAAATCCCCCACCATCAACATCCTGGGGGTCACCATTGACCAGAAACTTAACTGGACCAGCCACATAAATACTGTGGCAACAAGAGCAGGTCAGAGGCTGGGTATTCTGCGGCGAGTGTCTCCCCTCCTGACACCCCAAAGCCTTTCCACCATCTACAAGGCACAAGTAAGGAGTGTGATGGAATACTCTCCACTTGCCTGGATAAGTGCAACTCCAACAACACTCAAGAAACTCAACACCATCCAAGACAAAGCAGCCCCTTGATTGGCACCCCATCCACCACCTTAAACATTCACTCCCTCCACCACCGGCGCACAGTGGCTGCAGTGTGTACCATCTACAAGATGCACTGCAGCAACTCGCCAAGGCTTCTTCGGCAGCACCTCCCAAACCCGCAACCTCCACCACCTAGAAGGACAAGGGCAGCAGGCGCATGGGAACACTACCACCTCCAAGTTCCCGTCCAAGTCATACACCATCCTGACTTGGAAATATATCGGCCGTTTCTTCATCGTCGCTGGGTCAAAATCCTGGAACTCCCTCCCTAACAGCACTGTGGGAGCACCTTCACCACACGGACTGCAGCGGTTCAGGAAGGCGGCTCACCACCACCTTCTCGAGGACAATTAGGGATGGGCAATAAATGCTGGCCTTGCCAGCGATGCCCACATCTCATGAATGAATAAAAATAACAGGTCGCTATAGGTTTCTAATAATTGGCTTCAAAGTCCCTTGAGTAGGGATGGGCAAATGGGGCAGGGTTCCTGCTCCTGATAACCATCCAACTGAAACGTTGCTGGAAAGTGCACGCGTGGGGACATTGTACTTAGAAGTTACAACATGAAACAGGTCACTCGGCCTATCCAGTCTTTGTCAGCATTTACTCTCAAGCGAGCAGATAGTTCTAATCACATTTCTCCTTCCTGTTCCTATAAAACCTGTCCTTCAGCCACCTCTCCAATCTCATCTTGATAGTTGTCATAGTTTCTGCCTCAACCCTTCACCCTGGAAGCAAATTCCACATAAAGAAAAAAAGGAAAGAAAGACCAGCACTTATACGGCGCCTTTCACGACCACCAGACGTCCCAAAGCGTTTTACAGCCAATGATGTGGTTTTTCTTTTGAAGTGTAGTCACTGTTGTAACGTCCCAACTATCTGTGTAAAGAAGTTTCTCCTGCCCTCTGTTCGAAATCATTTTACATTCAATCTTATATCTATAGCTCCTCGTTCTTGATGCCTCAACTACTGCAATGACATGGCATTTTCAGCACAGCAACGGGCCATTCGGCCCTGACATGAATGTGTCATTCATGAAAGAAAGACTGATGAAATAATACTGAGTGGCCTGCGGGTGGCGCTGTCCAGGGAGAGTATAAGTACTCGGGCACGGGCCCAGCTTGCGCAGGACATTCTTAACAGGAACTAGTGAAGGACACAACTAGACCTCCATGTTGAAAAACAGTTGATTAAAGCTTTGTTTAACGCTTAGACCAAGTGCCTAGTAGTTTTCTTACATCAGGCCCTATGCTGGTGTCTGTGCACCACAAGATCCTCCAACCAAACGGCTTACTTCATCTCAGCCTAGGTGGATGGAAGGAATCTCATTGTACCGACTCTGTCGTGTTGAATCATAGAACCACAGAATCGTAGAATGGTTACAGCACAGAAGGAGGCCATTCGGCCTGTCGAGCCCATGCCGGCTCTCTGCAAGAGCACTTCAGCTAGTCCCACTCCCCCTGCCCTTTCCACGTGGCCCTGCAGATTTTTTTCCTTCAGGTACTTATCCAACTCCCTTTTGAAAGCCATGATTGAATCTGCCTCTACCACCCTTTCAGGCAATGAATTCCAGATCCTAACCACTCGCTGTGTAAAGAAATTTTTCTCATCTACACCACTGTCCCCCGCCGCTCCCCCGACACCGGATCTTTTGCCAATTATCTTTAATCTGTGTAGGTTGGGTGAGGACAGTTTCAGGCCAGGTTCTGATGTGATGGACATGATCAGGGGACCTCCCAATACTCACTGTGCAGGTTCTCACATGAAGACTGATCACTGGGGGCAACGTACCAGAGGGTGACTGGCACCTGTGGAACTCTAACCTCAACCAGACTCTTCATAAGACCACAAGATATAGAAGCAGCAGTAGGCCATTCGGCCCTTCGAGCCTGCTCCGCCATTCAATAAGATCATGGCTGACCTTCTACCTCAACTCCACCTTCCTGCAGTATCCCCATATAGAAACATTGAAGATAGGAGCAGGAGTAGGTCATTCGGCCCCTCGAGCCTGCTCCGCCATTCAATGCGATCATGGCTGATCATCCAAACTCAGTACCCTGTCCCTGCTTTCTCCCCATATCCCTTGATCCCCTTAGCCTTAAGAAATATATCTAACTCCTTCTTGAATATATTTAATGAATTGGACTCAACTGTCTTCTGTGGTAGAGAATTCCACAGGTTCACCACTCTCTGGGTGAAGAAATTCCTCCTCATCTCAGTCCTAAATGGCTAAACCCTTATCTTTAGACTGTGACCGCTGGTTCTGGACTCCCCGCCATCAGGAACATCCTTCCTGCATCTAGTCTGTCTAGTCCTGTTAGAATTTTATAAGTTTCAATGAGATCCCCTCTCATTCTTCGAAACTCTAGCAAATATAAGTACAATCGACCCAATCTCTCTTCATACGTCATTCCTGCCATCCCAGGTATCAGTCTGGTGAATCTTCGCTGCACTCCCTCCATGGCAAGAACATCCTTCCTCAGATAAGGCGACCAAAACTGCACATAATACTCAAGGTGTGTTCTCACCAAGGCCCTGTACAACTGCAGCAAGACATCCTTGCTCCTGTACTCGAATCCTCTCGCTATGAAGGCCAACATACCATTTGCCTTCTTAACTGCCTGCTGAAGATGCATGCTTACCTTCAGCGACTGGTGCACAAGGACACACAGGTTTCGTTGCACTTCCCCTTCTCCCAATCTATTGCCGTTCAGATAAAAATCTGCCTTCCTGTTTTTGCCACCAAAGTGGATAACCTCGCATTTATCTACATTATACTGCATGTGCCATGCATCTGCCCAATCACCCAACCTGTCCAAATCATACTGGAGTTTCTCTGCATCATCCTCACAGCACACACGCCCACCCAGATTTGTGTCATCTGAAAACTTGGAGATATTACATCTAGTTCCCTCGTCTAGATCATTAATATATATTGTGAATAACTGGGGTCCGAGCACCGATCCCTGCGGTACCCCACTAGTCACTGCCTGCCACTCGGAAAAAGACCCGTTTATTCCAACTCTTTGCTTTCTGTCTGCCAACCAGTTTTCTATCCAAGTCTGTACCTTACCCCCAATCCCATGTGCTTTAACTTTGCATGCTAATCTCTTATGCGGGACCTTATCGAAAGCCTTCTGAAAGTCCAAATACACCACATCCACTGGCTCTCCCTTATCTATTCTATCAGTTACATCCTCAAAAAATTCCAGTAGATTAGTCAAGCATGATTTACCTTTTGTAAATCCATGTTGACTTTGTCCGATCCTGTCACTGTTTTCCAAGTGCTCTGCTATTACATCTTTTATAATGGACTCTAGCATTTTCCCCACTACCGATGTCAGGCTTACCGGTCTATAATTCCCCGTTTTCTCTCTACCACCTTTTTTAAATATTGGGGTTACATTAGCTACCGTCCAATCCATAGGAACTGTTCCAGAGTCTATAGAATTTTGGAAGATGACCAGCAATGCATCTACTATTTCTAGGGCCACTTCCTTAAGTACCCTAGGATGTAGATTATCAGGCCCTGGGGATTTATCGGCCTTCCATCCCATCAATTTCTCTAACACCATTTCCCTACAAATACTGATTTCATTCAGTTCCTCCCTCTCATTAGACCCTATGTTCCCTGACATCTCTGGGAGGTTATTTGTGTCCTCCTTTGTGAAGACAGATCCAAAGTATGTATTTAATTGGTCTGCCATTTCTTTGTTCCCCATTATAAATTCCCCTGATTCTGACTGCAAGGGACCTACGCTTGATTTCACCAATCTTTTTCTCTTCACATATCTATAGAAGCTTTTACAGTCAGTTTTTATGTTCCCTGCAAGCTTATTCTCATATTCTATTTTCCCCCTCTTAATTAATCCCTTTGTCCTCCTTTGTTGAATCCTAAACTGCTCCCAATCCTCAGGTTTGCTGCTTTTTCTGGCCAATTTATATGTCCTCTCCTTGGATCTTATGCTATCCCTAATTTCCCTTGTTAGCCACGGTTGAGTCGCCTTTTTTGTTTTATTTTTATGCCAAACAGGGAATGACAAATTCTGTGGTTCATCCATGCGATCTTTAAATGTTTGCCATTGCCATCCACCGTCAACCCTTTAAGTAACGTTCCCCAATCCATCCTAGCCAACTCGCGCCTCATACCATCGTAGTTTGCTTTATTTAAATTCAGGACCCTAGTCTCTGAGTCAACTACTTCACTCTCCATCTTAATGAAGAATTCTATCATATTATGATCACTCCTCCCCAAGGGGCCTCGCACAACAAGATTGCTAATTAATCCTCTCTCATTACATAATACCCAGTCTAAGATGGCCTGATCTCTAGTTGGTTCCTTGACATATTGGTCCAGGAAACCATCCCGTATACACTGCAGGAATTCCTCCTCCACAGTATTGTTACTAATTTGATTAGCCCAATCTATATGTAGAATAAAGTCACCCATGTTAACTGCTGTGCCCTTATTGCACGCATCTCTAATTCCCCATTTAATTCCCTCCCTAACCTCAGCATTACTGTTTGGGGGTCTGTATACAACTCCCACTAACGTTTTCTGCCCCATGGTATTTCTCAGCTCTGCCCATACAGATTCCACATCATCAGAGCTAATATCCTTCCTTACTATTGTGTTAATCTCCTCTTTAACCAGCAATGCTACCCCACCTCCTTTTCCTTTTTTCCTGTCCTTCCTGAATATTGAATACTCCTGGATGTTGAATTCCCAGACTTGATCATCCTGGAGCCATGTCTCCGTAATTCCAATTATATCATATCCGTTTACATCTATTTGCGCAGCTAATTCATTCACCTTATTACGAATGCTCCTCGCATTAAGACATAGAGCCTTCAGGTTTGTTTTTTTAACACTCTTAGACCATTTAGAATTATTGTTTACTGTGGCCATGTTTGATTTACACCATTGATTTCTCTGCCTTCCACTTTTGCTTTTCTCCTTCCTGTCTTGTGTTTCTATCCTTGCTTCCCATTCTTCTGTCTCCCTGCCATTTATGTTTAAACCCTCCCCAACAGCACTAGCAAACACTCCCCCTCGGACATCGGTCTCGGTCCTGCCCAGGTGCAAACCGTCCAGTTTGTACTGGTCCCACCTCCCCCAGAACCGGTTCCAATGTCCCAGGAATTTGAATCCCTCCCCCTTGCACCATTCTTCTAGCCACGTATTCATCTGAAATATCCTTCTATTTCTACTCTGACTAGTACGTGGCACTGGTAGCAATCCTGAGATTACTACCTTTGAGGTCCTATTTTTTAATTTACCTCCTAACTCCCTATATTCAGCTTTTAGGACCTCATCCCGTTTTTTTACCTATATCGTTTGTACCTATATGCACCATGACAACTGGCTGTTCACCCTCCCCCTCCAGAATGCCCTGCAGCCGCTCCGAGACATCCTTGACCCTTGCACCAGGGAGGCAACATACCATCCTGGAGTCTCGTTTGCGGCCGCAGAAATGCCTATCTATTCCCCTTACAATAGAATCCCCTATCACGATAGCTCTCCCGTTCTTTTTCCTCCCCTACTGTGCAGCAGAACCACCCATGGTGCCAGGAAGTTGGTTGCTGCTGCCTTCCCCCGATAAGCCATCCCCCTCAACAATATCGAAAGTGGTATATCTGTCTGAGAGGGGGATGGCCACAGGGGACCCCTGCACTACCTGCCTGTGCCTACTACTCTGCCTGGCGGTCACCCATTCCCTTCCTGCCTGTGCAGCCTTTACCTGCGGTGTGACCAACTCATTAAACGTGATATCCACGACGTCCTCAACATCGCGAATGCTCCAGTATGCATCCATTCGCAGCTCCAGCGCCGCAATGCGGTCTGCCAGTAGCTGCAGCTGGATACACTTCCCACACACATGGTCATCAATCCCTTGATTCCCTTAGTATCCAAAAATCCATCGATCTCTGTCTTGAATATACTCAATGACTGAGCCTCCACAGCCCTCTGGGGTAGAAAATTCCAAAGATTCACCACCCTCTGAGTGAAGAGATTTCTCCTCATCTCAGTCGTAAATGGCCGACCCATTATTCTGAGACTGTGACCCCTGGTTCTAGATGCCCCAGCCAGGGGAAACATCTTCCCTGCATCTACCCTGTCAAGCCCTGTAAGAATTTTATACATTTCAATGAGATAACCTCCCATTTTTCTAAACTCTCGGGAATATAGGCCTAGTCTACTCAATCTCTCCTCATAGGACAATCCCCCCATCCCAGGAGTCAGTCTGGTGAACCTTCATTACACTCCCTCTAAGGCAAGTATATCCTTCCTTAGGTAAGCCACCATAAAATAGTACTTTGGATGGGTGACTGAGAATGTTGGCAAACTGCATCAGTATATCTATCGATGGTGAATGCGGTCGTGCCAATTGTACAGTAATGGGAATAGGAGCTTGGAACAGGAGGAGGCCGTTCCGTCCCTCGAAGCTGTTCTGCCAATTCAGTCAGATCATAGCTGATCTGTACCTTAACTCCATCTACCCACCTTGGTTCCCTATCCCTTCATACCCTTACCCGACAAAAGTTTCTTCTCACCGCTCTTTCTGTTCCCTCTTGTTTTGTTGACTAAGTAAGCAGAAGACACGATGTGAAACGATAAACTGTTATCTTTATGTTGCAGGTTCATTGTTTGGGTGGAGACATAGGCGCAGAAGTCTGGGAACATCTCTTGGTGATAATCCGTTGCCCTTTCCTGGCTTTGTCGGCAACCATCAGCAATCCAGAAGATCTCACTCAGTAAGTTTGCATTAAACTATTTAACATTTACATTATCTCCTATAATTAACCACACCGCTTCATGCTTTTTATATTCATTCATGGGCATCGCTGGCAAGGCCAGCATTTATTGCCCATCCCTAGTTGCCCTTGCGAAGGTGGTGGTGAGCCGCCTCTTGAACCGCTGCAGTCTGTGTGGTGAAGGTACTCCCACAGTGCTATTAGGGAGGGAGTTCTAGGAGTTTAACCCAGCGACGACGAAGGAACGGCCGATATATTTCCAAGTCAGGATGGTGTGTGACTTGGAGGGGAACTTGGAGGTGATGGTGTTCCCATGCGCCTGCTGCCCTTGTCCCTCTAGGTGCTGGAGGTCGTGGGTTTCAGAGGTGCTGCCGAAGAAGCCTTGGCGAGTTGCTGCAGTGCATCTTGTAGATGGTACACACTGCAGCCACGATACGCCGGTGGTGGAGGGGAGTGAATGTTTAAGGTGGTGGATGGGGTACCAATGAAACGGGCTGCTTTGTCCTGGATGGTGTCGAGCTGCTTGAGTGTTGTTGGAGCTGCACTCATCCAGGCAAGTGGAGAGTGTTCCATCACACTCCTGACTTGTGCCTTGTAGATGGTGGAAAGGCTTTCTGGAGTCAGGGGGTGAGATACCCAGCCTCTGACCTGCTCTTGTTGCCACAGTATTTATATAGCTGGTCCAGTTAAGTTTCTGGTCAATGGTGACCCCCAGGATTTTAATGGTGAGGGATTCGGCGATAATAATGCTGTTGAATGTCATGGGGAGGTGGTTAGACTCTCGCTTGTTGGAGATAGTCATTGCCTGGCACTTGTGTGGCGCGAATGTTACTTGCTACTTATCAGCCCAAGCCAGGCAGTGGAGAGTTTTCCCTCTGATTCCCATTGACCTCAATTGTACTAGGGCTCCTTGATGCCACACTCGGTCAAATGCTGCCTTGATGTCAAGGGCAGTCACTCTCACCTCACCTCTGGAATTCAGTTCCTTTGTCCATGTTTGGACCAAGGCTGTAATGAGGTCGGGAGCCGAGTGGTCTTGGCGGAACCCAAACTGGGCGTCGGTGAGCAGGTTATTGGTGAGTAAGTGCCGCTTGATAGCAATATCGATGACACCTTCCATCACTTTGCTAACGATTGAGGGTGGACTGATGGGGCGGCAATTGGCTGGATTGGATTTGTCCTGCTTTTTCTGGGCAGGACATACCTGGGCAGTTTTCCACATTGTCGGATAGATGCCAGTGTTGTAGCTGTACTGGAACAGCTTGGCTAGAGGCGCGGCTAGTTCTGGAGCACAAGTTTACAGCACAACAGCCGGGATGTTGTTGGGGCCCATAGCCTTTGCTGTATCCAGTGCGCTCAGCCGTTTCTTGATATCACGTGGAGTGAATCTAATTGGCTGAAGTCTGGCTTCTGTGATGGTGGGGACCTCAGGAAGAGGCCGAGATAGATCATCAACTTGGCACTTCTGGCTGAAGACGGTTGAAACCGTTTCAGCCTTATCTTTTGCACTCACATGCTGGACTCCACCATCATTGAGGATGGGGATATTAATGGAGCCTCCTTCTCCCATTAGTTGTTTAATGGTCCACCACCATTCACAACTGGATGTGGCAGGACTGCAGAGCTTTGATCTGATCTGTTGATTGTGGGATCGCTTAGCTCTGTCTATAGCATGCTGCTTCCGCTGTTTAGCATGCATGTAGTCCTGTGTTGCAGCTTCCCCAGGTTGGCACCTCATTTTTAGGTATGCCTGGTGCTGCTCCTGGCATGCTCTTCTGCACTCCTCATTGAACCAGGTTTGGTCTCCTGGCTTGATGGTAATGGTAGAGTGAGGGATATGCCGGGCCATGAGGTTACCGATTGTGGTGGAATACAATTCTGCTGCTGCTGATGGCCCACAGCGCCTCATGGATGCCCAGTTTTGAGCTGCCACATCTGTTCTGAATCTATGCTGTTTAGCACGGTTGTAGTGCCACACAACACGATGGAGGGTGTCCTCAGTGTGAAGACGGGTCTTCGTCTCCACAAGGACTGTGCAGTGATCACTGCTACCAATGCTGTCATGGACAGATGCATCTGCGACAGGTAGATTGGTGAGGACGAGGTCAAGTAGGTTTTTCCCTTGTGCTGCTTCTCTCACCACCTGTCGCAGGCCCAGTCTGGCAGTTATGTCCTTCAGGACTCAGCCAGCTCGGTCAGTAGTGGTGCTACCGAGCCACTCTTAGTGATGGACATTGAAGTCCCCCACCCAAAGTACATTCTGTGCCATTGCTACCCTCAGTGCTTCTTCCAAGTTCTTGAACCGCTGCAATCTGTGAGGTGAAGGTACTCCCACAGTGCTGTTAGGGAGGGAGTTCCAGGAAATTTGGCCCAACGGCGATGAAGGAACGACGATATATTTCCAAGTCAGGATGGTGTGTGCCTTGGAGGGGAACTTGGAGGTGGTGGTGTTCCCATGCGCCTGCTGCCCTTGTCCTTCTAGGCGGTAGAGGTCGCGGGTTTGGGAGGTGCTGTCATGTTTAATCTCTGCTCAATAGAGATTCAGCCCTCCCTTAACCAATTATATTTATTTCAGCTTTTTGTTCAAAAAAAAAGGCGAGATGAGGAAAATGTTCTTTTATGCTGGGAACTACAGGCCCCTGGCAGGCCAAGAACAACGCATGGACATAAGAGTCTTGATAGAGTGAATAGGGAGAAATGGTTTCCACTGGCAGGAGGTTCGGTAACCAGAGGAAACAGATTTAAAATAATTGTCAAAAGAACCAGAGGGGAGATGAGGAGAAATACTTTTACGCAGCGAGTTGTTGTGATCTGGAACGCGCTGCCTGAAAGGGCGGTGGAAGCAGATTCAATAATAACTTTCAAAAGAGAATTGGAAAAGGAAAAATTTGCAAGGGCTATGGGGGAAAGAGCGGGGGGTAGTGGGACTAATTGGATAGCTCTTTCAAAGAGCCGGCACAGGCCCGATGATCCGCTGGCCTCCTTCTGTGCTGAATCATTCTATGATTCCGTGAAGTGACTAGGAACACCAGTTGTCGTCTTTTGCCAATAATCTTAATCAGTGTCCTTTGGTGACTGACTCTCCTGCCAGTGGAAACAGTTTCTACTCTATCACAATTTTGAACACCACTATTAAATCTCCCTTAACTTTCTCTGCTCCAAGGCGCACTGGAAAAGGTGCAAAAAGGATTGACAAGGTTGCTCCCAGAACTGAGAGGTTATAACTATCAGGAAAGACTGAACAGGCTGGGGCTCTTTTCTCCAGATAAGAGAAGGCTGAAGGGGGCGACCTAACAGAGGTCTTTAAAATTATTCAAAGGCCTTTGATGGGGTAGACATAGAGAAGATGTTTCCACTTGTGGGGGAGTCCAAAACAAGGGGCCATAAATATAAGATAGTCACTAATAAATCCAATAAGGAATTCAGGAGAAACTTCTTTACCCAGAGTGTGGTGAGAATGTGGAACTCGCTACCACAGGGAGTGGTTGAGGTGAACAGTATAGATGCATTTGAGGGGAAGCTAGATAAGTTCATGAGGGTGAAAGGAATAGCAGGTTCTGCTGATGGGGTTAGATGAAGTAGGGTGGGAGGAGGCTCGTGTGAAGCAGAAACACCGGCACGGACCAGTTGGGCCGAAGGGCCTGATTCTGTGCTGTAAATTCTATTTAAGGAGAACAATCCCATGAACTTTTCAATAAGGACCTCAAACTATATCATATTATTGACAGATGGCTACAATCGGTGAAGAGGTATTGGGAACGAGTGGAAAGCAGTTCAGAGGAGCCTTCTTCATCAAACATCATCCAGAAAGGCAAAAGAAGGCAACAGGCTGAGGCACGCAAAGAGACCAGTCCTTCAAAGTGAGACTAGGTACTGACACCAATCAGGGCAATATGCCAAAAATAGCAATGTTTACTTAGCACAACTTTCCCGCATCTACCCACGTGCTTCCCGTTCTTACTATCCTTCGTTGTGGTGAAAATATTTTGAAACATGAGCCGGTAGCTATGTTACCGATGGTTGGAAATCGCACTACTCAATCCTAGTATAAGAAAGGGTGAGTTGCAGGTTATGGCTTCGTGTTCTGAAAGGGAGCAGTTTCTGTCTCAGGCACTCTTTAAAAGAAACAGAAAGACTTACATTTATGTGGCACCTCGACCTATCTCTCACATGCAGTTTGTCACTTTGAAGTGCCGTGATATTATGTAGGCAATGGCGGCAGCCATTTTACAAGCAGCAATTGGATGACTCAGCAGTTAATCTCACTCTGGTGGCATTGGTTGAGGGAGGAATGTTCACCAGGAGAACTTCCTGCTCTTCTTCAAATTGTGCTATGGGCTCTTTACCATCCATCTGATGGGACCTCAGTTCAACATATTTAAGGGTCTTTTAGATAACTAAAAGGGTTTGATAGGGCAGACGTAGAGAAAATGCTTCCACTTGTGGGGGAGACACAACCTAAAGGTCATAAATATAGGATAGTCACTAATAAATCCAATAGGGAATTCAGGAGTGACTTCTTTACCCAGAGAGTGGTGAGAATGTGGAACGCGCTACCACAGGCAGTAGTTGAGGCCAATAGCATAGATGCATTTAAGGGGAAGCTAGATAAGTGCATGAGGAGAAAGGAATAGAAGGGTATGTGGATAGGGTGAGACGTTGAGGGGTGGGAGAAGGCTCGTGTGGAGCATAAACACCAGCATAGATCAGTTGGGCTGAATGGCCTGTTTCTGTGCTGTACACTTGATGTAACTCAACGTAGCCTAGATTATACGCTCAAATTCTGGAGTGGGCCTTGAACCTTTAACCCGTTGACTCAACTGAGCCGTGCCAGTGGACAAGATAATTTCATATGGATGTATTACCCCATTCCGATGCTAATCTCACACACTGAATTTCACCCCATTAAACTTACTATTGTGTTAAATTGTGATGACATTTCACACATGTGCATTGTGACCCAGGTTATTTTTCTATTGCCTGCAGTGATTTATGGGGAACGGTACAATGACCTTGAAAAATTTGTGTGTGACTTTGAAGACGATGAATACAAGTTCATTCCCTACCATCCCTGTGCTGCCTTAACAGTGGACCATGTAAGTTGTAAATTGCTTCAGAATGATTTAGCCGTTACGGTAGCGTAGAGGCCGGGGTACGGTATTGTTGCGGTTATGGCTCTGCCCTAGTAATGCAGGGGCCTGAACTATTAATCCTAGCAGAATGCGAGTTAAAATCCCACCAATGCAGTTTGAGAATTTGAATTTAATTTAAAAAGAAACTGGAAATAAAATATCTGCTGTCAGTAAAAGTGAGCATGAAGCTGTCGGATTGTAAAAACCCAACTGCTTCACTAACGTCCTTCAGGGAAGGAAATCTGTCGTCCTTACCCGGTCTGGCCGAATGTGGTTGACTCTTAACTGCCCTCTGAAGTGGCCTAGCAAGCCCCTCAGTTGTATCAAACCACTACCACCAAAAAGAAGGTGGCCCACCACCACCTTCTCAGGACAATTACGAATTGGCAATAAATTCCATCTTTGTCAGCGATGCCCACATCCCGAGAATTTTTTTTTTAATATACTGTCCCGCCCCCGGATTGTGAAGGACATCGGTGGGGAAAATTGGACGGTGAGCTGACTTCTCAACTGCCATGGTGGGATTTGAACTACACATTCTGCTGGATCGTTCATCCGCTCCGGTAACAAAAGCACCACGCTGCCGTACCAGTGACCACAGTGGCGGAAAAGCCAGGCCAAGGGTCTTTAACTGTGGAACAGTGGAATGCCAATTGTAGAAAGAAGACATGTTTTACTGGTCAATAGCCGGTGTTAAAAGGCATCACATGACTGACGACAGCTTTCTCTTGATGACACAATGGTCAGAGGTGAAAGTGTCTTTTTTAGTGCTTCTGGCACATACACTTCCTCACATAGAACTTACAGCACAGGAAGAGGCCATTCGGCCCAACAGGTTTGTGCCGGTGTTTATGCTCCACATGAGCCTCCTCCCACCCCTCTTCATCTCACCCTATCAACATATCCTCCTATTCCTTCCTCCCTCAAGTGTTTATCTAGCTTCCCCTTAAATGCATCTGTGCTATTTGCCTCAACCACTCCCTGTGGTAGCGAGTTCCACATTCTCCTGAATTCCCTATTGGATGTCTTAGTGACTATCTTATATTGATGACCCCTTGTATAGACAGTGTTGCGTAAACAAATATAGTGGAGTTCAGTCACTCTGTGCACTGTGTCAGCTGTGGCTCAGTGGGTAGCGCACTCGCCTCTGACGTCAGAAGGTTGTGGGTTCAAGTCTCCTACTTCAGGGACTTGAGCACAAAAAGCTAGGCTGACGCTCCAGTGCAGTGCTGAGGGAGTGCTGCATTGTCGGAGGTACCGTCTTTTGGATGAGATGTTAAACCGAGGCCCCGTCTGCCCTCTCACGTGGACGTAAAAGATCCCATGGCCACTATTTCGAAGAAGAGCAGGGGAGTTATCCCCGGTGTCCTGGCCAATATTTATCCCTCAATCAACATCACTAAAACAGATTATCTGGTTTTATCGCATTGCTGTTTGTGGGAGCTTGCTGAGCGCAAATTGGCTGCCGCGTTTCCCACATTACAACTGTGACTCCACTTCAAAAGTACTTCATTGGCTGTAAAGCACTTTGAGACGTCCGGTGGTCTTGAAAGGCACAAGTCTTTCTTTTCTTTCACTAGTGTCAGTGAAGGGTTTGCTAATCTTGTAATTCTCCTCCAACTGAACATGTGTGACATTACTGAAGAACATCACCTTCTCTATCTTGTCTAACGGCACTTATGCATTTTTTGTCTCCTAGATTAAGAATTATGGGATCCCATCAGACCTTGCACTTTCACCGCCTGAATGTCTCCAACTGTATGACACAATGGTGAAGGTTTTCCCTGGGTGGCCCCGGGCACAGGTATGTAAAACCATGCAGTGCGGTAAAAATGTCCCAGTTCAGAAACATAGAAGCTTACAGCACAGAAGGAGGCCATTCGACCCATTGGAGGTCAGTTTCCACTTCACCACTTGGGGCGGTAACAGACGGGGTCAACCTCCCGCCTCCCCCCCACAACCACCCCGGTTATAAAAAACACCTGATTTACATTAGCATTAAAATCAATGGAAATGAAGATCGGGCGATTTTTATAACAGGAGGTTGTGGGTTCAAGCCCCACTCCAGAGACTTGAGCACAATATCTAGGCTGACACTCTCAGTGCAGTGCTGAGGGAGCTCCGTTGCACTGTCGGAGGTGCCGTCTTTCTGATGAGATGTTAAAACCGAGGGCCCCGTGTGCTCTCTCAGGCGGACGTAAAAGATCCCACAGCACTATTTCAAAGATGAGCAGGGGAGTTTGCCCCCGGTGTCCTACCCAATATTTATCCCTCAACCAACATCACTAAAAAATAACAATATGTGATCATTATCACGTTGCCGTTTGTGGGAGCTTGCTGTGCGCAAATTGGCTGCCGCGTTTCCCACATTACAACAGTGACTTCACTTCAAAAGTACTTAATTGGCTGTAAAGCTCTTTGAGACGTTCTGAGGTTGTGAAAGGCGCTATAGAAATGCGGGTTCTTTCTTTCAATTGAAGTTTAGTTCAGATCTGTTCTTTTCATTTCCAAACCGTTACATAAGAGAGGAATTAATTATTGCTACTTTTCCAGTAATATCCTGTTATTGAAATGGTTGCTAAGCCCTCCTTACTTCGTGGCGGAGCAGCCCTGTTATTTGCCCCATGTAAATATTATCCTCACCGATCACTCACGATATGGTTTTACTGCAGGAACTTGAGCCTGAGGAGTACAAGTCCTTTAAGAACAGAGTCATTATCAGGAAGAGTGATGTGAGAGAATACGAAGCTGAGCTGAAGAAAGAACTTGCCGGATGGGTTGAAGCAGGACGGACGAATGAGGTTGGTGTGTCACAGAATCACAGAATCCCCACAGTGCAGATAGAGGCCATTTCGGCCCATCGAGCTTGCACCGACACATATCCCACCCTATCCCTGCGTATTTAATCCCCCCTAACACTAAGGGTCAATTTATCATAGCCAAATCAACCTAACCCGCACATCTTTGGACTGTGGGAGGAAACTGGAGCACCCAGAGGAAACCCACCCAGACACAGGGAGAATGTACAAACTCCACACAGACAGTCACCCGAGGCTGGATTCGAACCCGGGTTCCTGGCGCTGTGAGGCAACAGTGCTAACCACTATGCCACCGTGTCCTCACTGTATAATACATAGAATGTACAGCATGACAGGTCCATGCCGGTGGTCATGCTCCACAAGGCCTTCCTTCCATTCTACTTATCACACCCTATCAGCACAACCTTCTACTCCTTTCTCTCTCTCTCATGTGTTTATCTAGCTTCCCCTTTAAAGCATCTATTATATACCACCTCCTTGTGGTAATGCGTTCCAGTCTCTGGTTTCTCCTGCATTCCCTAATGGATTTATTAGTGCCCATCTCAGATTCATGACCTCTAGATTTGGTCTCCCCAACAAGTATGAAACACCTTCTCTACGTTTACCCGATCAAACCCTTTCATAATCTTAATGACCTCTATCAGCTCACCCCTCAACCTTCTCTTTTCTAGAGAGAAGAGCCCCAGCCTGTTCAATTTTTTC
Organism: Squalus acanthias; assembly: GCA_030390025.1. Lineage (NCBI taxonomy): Eukaryota > Metazoa > Chordata > Chondrichthyes > Squaliformes > Squalidae > Squalus > Squalus acanthias. The sequence goes on from CM059425.1 coordinate 255,732,260, forward strand.
GATCAATAAAACTCTATCCTCCCCTGATAATATTAAAAGCCACCACTGTGGGCATTCATGGGCCAATTCCACACTCCCAGAGGGTAGTGGCACTCACACACGGGGGGCACTGCAGAAAGATCACTGGCTCATAGCTTGTGATTCGCCACCCAAAATGGACATGAGCTGGCACTTCAGTGTGTTACTAAAAGAAAGACTTGCATTTATATAGCGCCTTTCATGACCACTGGATGTCCCAAAGTGCTGTACAGCCAATGAAGTACTTTTGAAGTGCAGTCACTGTTGTAATGTGGGAAACGCGGCAGCTAATTTGCGCTCAGCAAGCTCCCACAAACAGCAATGTGCTAATGACCAGATAATCTGGTTTTTTTGTTATGTTGGTTGAGGGATAAATATTGGCCAGAACCAGCGCTCCCTCAGCACTGCACTGGAGTGTCAGCCTGGATTTATGTGCTGAAGTCCCTGGAGTGGGGGGAAAAGAAAGCAGTTTGGCCAGGTTAGAGGACGTGTGATGAAACCTCTCGGAAAATGTCCATCCCGATTGTATCGAGTGACTACCAGGATGGTAGAAGGCGAACTAGTTGGACCTTGGTCTCCTTTGGTCTAAGGGATCCCTATGTTCCAGTGAAGACAAGGCCCATCCCTTCAGGGCTGCTGGTTGGAGAAGCCGTGTTACCATTGGTGACATAACGTTAGTGCTGAATTTTCCCAGGTTGAAGACGTGCTGCTGTTGCTAGAACCGAAAGTTGAAGGGACCTTTGGCAACGGTCAGGAGAAAAACTTCCCGCTTCTGGTTGAAACACTTCAAAAAATGAATGCATTGCCTGCTATATTTTTCGCGTGAGTAACATTAGACTATCAATGGGGGGAATAGAAATGGTCTGGTCACTATATGTAGCGATATAATAAACCCGTTTAAAAAAAAAGTATAATTTCGCAATGTACGGAGGGTGAATTTTTCCGCGGTTCTGTTGCCGGTCCATCGTTGCTTTGGAGGCAGAGTCATGAAAACCCCGGATAAACGGCACAAATGGTGTTTGAAGTAAGAGGCTAAATACAATTAAAATAATTTCTATTTAAAACCACACACACAAAAATCTCTTCAAGGCCCTAGCCACACATAATATGGCGGGGGTGGGGTTAGGTGGGATGAATTTCCATGGGTAACTATGGCAGAAGAGGCACGTAAACATTAGGAGCAGGAGTAGGCCATTCAGCCTCTCGAGCCTGTTCCGCCGTGCAAATAGATCATGGTTGATCTGTACCTCAACTCCATTTACCCACCTTTGCTCCGTATCCCTTGATACCCTTACCCAACAAAAGCCTTATCGATCTCAGTCTTGAAAGCTCCAATTGTCCCCCAGCATCCACAGCATTTTAGGGGGAGGGAATTCTAGATTTACACTACCCTTTGTGTGTCAAAATACATCTCCTTGGAGCAGAGAAGGTTAAGAGGAGGTTTGATAGAGGTGTTCAAAATCATTAACGGTTTTAATAGAGTAAATAAGGAGAAACTGTTTCCAGTGGTAGAAGGGTCGGTAACCAGAGGACACAGATTTAAGGAGATTGGCAAAAAATCTAGAGGCGACACAAAGAAAAACTTTTTTACGCAGCGAGTTGTTGTGATCTGGAACGCGCTGCCTGAAAGGGCGGTGGAAGCAGATTCAATGGTAACTTTCAAAATGGAATGGGATAAATACTCGAAGGGAAAAATTTGCAGAACTATGGGGAAAGAGCAGGGGAGTGGAACTAGTTGTATAGCTCTATAAAGAGCCGGCACAGGCACGATGGGCCAAATGGCCTCCTTCTGTGCTGTATGATTCTATGATTCTATGCCCCCTTGTTCTTGATTCTCCCACTAGAGGAAAATAGTTTCTCTTTATCTACCCTATCAAATACATTTATCATTTTAAACACCTCGATTAGGTCAACCCTCAATCATCTATAATCAAGGGAAAACAAGCCAAGATTATGTAACCTGTCCTCATAACTTAACCTTTAAGCCCCGGTATCATTCTGGTGAATCTGCGCTGCACCCCCTCCAAGGCCAATATATCCTTCCTGAGGTGTGGTGCCCAGAACTGAACGCAGTGCTCCAGATGTGGTCCAACCAGATCTCTGTACAACTGAAGCATAACTTCCACCCCTTTGTATTCCAGTCGTGTTAGCTGTGGCTCAGTGGGTAGCACACTTGCCTCTGAGTCAGAAGGTTGTGGGTGTCAAGTCCCACTCCAGGGACTTTGAGCACTTAAAGCTAGGCTGAAACTCCACTGGAGTGCTGAGGGAGTGCTGCACAGTCGGAGGTGCTGTCTTTAGAATGAGATATTAAACCGAGGCCCTGTCTGCTCCCTCAGGTGGAAGTAAAAGATCCCATGGCCACTATTTCAAAGAAGAGTTAGGGGAGTTATCCCTGGTGTCCTGGCCAATATTTATCCCTCAACCAACATAACAAAAAACAGATGATCTGGTCATTATCACATTGCTGTTTGTGGGAGCTTGCTGTGCACAAATAAAAGATTATTGCTCAAAATAAAAAATCACTGGATTGGGGGTAATATTCTGGTATGGGTGGAGGATTGGTTATCTAACAGGAAGCAGAGAGTTGGGATAAATGGTTCATTCTCGGACTGGCAACCAATAGCCAGTGGTGTTCCGCAGGGGTCGGTGCTGGGTCCCCAACTCTTTACAATCTATATTAACGATTTGGAGGAGGGGACCAAGTGTAACATATCAAAGTTTGCAGATGATACAAAGATGGGAGGGAAAGTAGAAAGTGAGGAGGACATAAAAAACCTACAAGGGGATATAGACAGGCTGGGTGAGTGGGCGGAGATTTGGCAGATGCAATACAATATTGGAAAATGTGAGGTTATGCACTTTGGCAGGAAAAATCAGAGAGCAAGTTATTATCTTAATGACGAGAAACTGGAAAGTACTGCAGCACAAAGGATTCTGGGGGTCCTAGTGCAAGAAAATCAAAAAGTTAGTATGCAGGTGCAGCAGGTGATCAAGAAGGCCAATGGAATGTTGGCTTTTATTGCTCGGGGGATAGATTATAAAAACAGGGAGGTATTGCTGCAGTTGTATAAGATATTGGTGAGACCACACCTGGAGTACTGCATACAGTTTTGGTGTCCATACTTAAGAAAAGACATACTTGCTCTCGAGGCAGTACAAAGAAGGTTCACTCGGTTAATCCCAGGGATGAGGGGGTGGACGTATGAGGAGAGGTTGAGTAGATTGGGACTCTACTCATTGGAGTTCAGAAGAATGAGAGGCGATCTTATTGAAACATATAAGATTGTGAAGGGGCTTGATCGGGTGGATGCGGTAAGGATGTTCCCAAGGATGGGTGAAACTAGAACTAGGGGGCATAATCTTAGAATAAGGGGCTGCTCTTTCAAAACTGAGATGAGAAGAAACTTCTTCACTCAGAGGGTAGTAGGTCTGTGGAATTTGCTGCCCCAGGAAGCTGTGGAAGCTACATCATTAAATAAATTTAAAACAGAAATAGAGAGTTTCCTAGAGGTAAAGGGAATTAGGGGTTACGGGGAGCGGGCAGGAAATTGGACATGAGGCTGAGTTCGGATCGGTCAGGGCCCTGTGGGTGGCGGAGCGGGCCCAGGGGCTGAGTGGCCGGGTCCTGCTCCTACTTCTTGTGTTCTTTAGATTTGAGGTGAGGATCAGATCAGCCATGATCTTATTGAATGGCGGAGCAGGCTCGAGGGGCCGATTGGCCTACTCCTGCTCCTATTTCTTATGTTCTTAAATTGGCTGCCGCGTTTCCTACATTACAACAGTGACTCCACTTCAAAAGTACTTCATTGACTGTCAAGTGCTTTGAGATGTCCGGTGGTCGTGAAAGGCGCTATAGAAATGCAAGTCTTTCTTCTCTTTTCCAGTCCCCTTGAGGTAAAGGCAAAACATTCCATTAGCCTTTTCGATTACTTTTTGTACCTGTCCACTAGCATTTTAGTGATTTGTGTACATGGATACCCAAACCTCTTTGATCCTCCACAGTTCCATAATTCTTACCATTTAGAAAATACTCCAGTTGTCTCTCTTCGATCCAGATTGGATGACCTCACAGGTCCCCTCACATTGAAGTCCATTTGCCAGAGTTTTGTCCACTCACTTTTTCTGTCTATTCCCTTTGTAACTTGCTGCTCCCATCTACAATACTTGCTGTGCCTCCCAACTTGGTGCTATCTGAAAACGTGGATATACAACTCTCTATTCCTTCATGCAAGTCATTGATACAGAAGGTGAAAAGCTGAGGCCCCCGCACAGATCCCTGGGGAACACCACATGTCACATCCCGCCAATCAGAGAATGTTCCCTTTATCCCACTCTCGGTCTCCTGCCTCCAAATCAATGGCCAACACACGTCGCAAGGCTGCTCCCATTTCTGTACACTTTCATATTTGCTAAAAAAATCAAGCCTCTCCACCTCTCTCTCCCTTTGACCAGGTCACCTGTCCTAACATCTCCTTATGTGGCTCAGTGGCAAATTTTGTTTGATTTGCACTCCTGTGAAGCGCCCTGGGACGTTTTACTACGTTAAAGTCGCTATATAAATGCATGTTGTTGTTGTTATTGTGCCCGCCAGTCCGGCTGGCCGCAGCATAGCATGCCAGGAGTCTGTGCCCATAATGGGGGTGAACCTCTGCGTGGGTTCCTCTGATCTGCCGCAGGAAACCCGGCGAAACGGCACGTGCGCCGATCGTGGGAAAAAAAACCCAACGGAAATTCAACCGCAACACACGCAAGGCTGATTGAATTACACAGAATTTCCTCAAGATAAAGGAAAGACTTGCATTGCTATAGCGCCTTTCATGTCCTCGGGCTGTCCAAAGCACTTTACAACCACTGGAGTACTTTTTGAAGTGTCGTCACTGTTGTGATTTAGGAAACGCGGCAGCTAATTTGTGCACAGCAAGCTCCCACAAACAGCAATGTGATAATGACCAGGTAATCTGTCTTTTTTGTGATGGGATAAATATTGGCCCAGGACACCAGGGATAATAATGCCATGGGATCTTCTACCTCCACCTGAGAGAGCAGACGGGACCTCGGTTTAACATCTCATCCTAAAGATGGCACCTCCGACCTATCAGCGCTCCCTCAGTACTGCACTGGAGTGCCAGCTTAGATTTTTCTGCTCAAGTCTCTGGATGGAATTAGAACCCACAACCTTTGGTCTCAGAGGCGAGAGTGCTATCAACTAAGCCAAGGCTGACATAGACTTTACAGCACAGAAACAGGCCATTCGGCCCAACTAGTCTATGCCAATGTTTATACTCCACACGAGCCTCCTCCCACCCTACTTCATCTCACCCCATTAGCATATCCTTCTGTACCATTCTCCCTCATCTGCTTATCTGGCTTCCCCTTAAATGCATCTATACTATTCGCCTCAACTACTCCCTGTGGTAGCGAGTTCCACATTCTCACCACTCTCTGGGTAAAGAAGTTTCTCCTGAATTCCCTATTGAATTTATTAGCGACTATCTTAAATTTATGACCCTAGTTTTATAAAGCGCTGGTTAGGCCACAGCTGTGGTATTGTGTCCAGTTCTGGTCACCACACTTTAGAAAGGATGTGAAGGCCCTTGAGAGGGTGCAGAGGAGATTTACCAGAATGGTTCCGGGGATGGGGGAATCTTAGCTACAAGGACAGGTTGGAGAAGCTGGATTTGTTTTCATTAGAGCAAAGGAGGTTGAGGGGTGATTTGATAGAGGTGTACAAGATTATGACGGGTTTGGATGGGCTAGACGGGGAAAGGCTGTTCCCACTAGTTGATGGTACAAGGACTAGGGGACACAGATTTAAGGTTTTGGACAAGAGATACAGGGGGGGATGTGAGGAAAAACTTTTTTACGCAGCGAGTGGTGAGGACCTGGAACTCGCTGCCGACGGAAGTGGTGGAAGCGGAGACACTCAATGTTTTCAAGGGGAGACTGGATAGGCACTTGAAGGAAATAAACTTGCAGGGCTACAGGAATAGAGCGGGGGAATGGGACTGACTGGGTTGCTCTACAGAGAGCCAGCATGGACTCGATGGGCCGAATGGCCTCCTTCTGTGCCATTATGACTCTATGAGTACCTGAGAATAAAGGGGGGCTAAATGGGGAAATACATATATTTGTGTTCCTGAGTGGTCTGTGGGTAATGGGAAAGTGTCAGTGTCGTGGGAAGTGCTTCTCTCAGGTGATTGCTGGGCAGAGGGAGCCTGACCGCACTATATTGGAGTGCTGGATGTCGGCACTGCGTACCATCCTTCGGATGAGACATTAAACTGAGGTTCCCTCAGGTGGGTGTAAAAGATCCCCCGGCCACTATTCAAAGAAAAGCAGGAGTGTTCTCCCCGGTGTCCTGGGGCCAACATTTATCCCTTATCCAACATCACTAAAACAGATTATCTGGTTATTATCACATTACTGTTTGTGGGACCTTGCTGTGCACAATTTGACTTGCCAGCAAAGTTGAAGCCCATGGAATAAAAGGGACAGTAGCAGCATGGATACAAAATTGGCTAAGTGACAGGAAACAGAGAGTAGTGGTGAACGGTTGTTTTTCAGACTGGAGGAAGTGGTGTTCTCCAGGTACTAGGACCACTACTTTTCTTGATATATATTAATGACTTGAACGTGGGTGTACAGGGCACAATTTCAAAATTGCAGATGACAGAAAACTTGGAAGTATAGTGAACAGTGAGGAGGAGAGTGAGAGACTTCAAGAGGACACAGACAGGCTGGTGGAATGGGCAGACACGTGACAGATGATATTTAACACAGAAAAGTACCAAGTGATACATTTTGGTAGGAAGAACGAGGAGAGGCAATATAAACTAAAGGGTACAATCCTAAAGAGGGTGCATGAACAGAGAGACCTGGGGCTGTATGTGCACAAATCGTTGAAGGTGGCAGGGCAGGTAGAGAAAGTGGTTAAAAAAGCATACGGAATCCTGGGCTTCATAAATAGAGGTCATGATGTGGAGATGCCGGCGTTGGACTGGGGTGGACAAAAATGAGAAGTCGCACAACACCAGGTTATAGTCCAACAGATTTATTTAATTTTACAAGCTTTCGGAGCTGTCGCTCCTTCGTCAGGTAAGTTAGCAATGAGAGAATCTCCCAGAATTCACAATTTAAACCCAGACAAAATCTATTCACATTATTCGCTACAACAAAGAGCACAGCCAAGACAATGAGATGTGTCCCAGGGGGTCCAACGTGTCAAACCACCTGCTGGCTGCATATCCTGTCAATTTGTGTTCTTGTGTTAGCCTTTTTAAAAAAAAAAACCAAAAAAAAAAAAAAACCAAAAAAACCACCTGGGAAGACCGGCCATGATGTCAAGTCACGTTCTGTATCGTGACATGAACCCGATATCGCGATTGAGGCCATCCTCATGAGTGCGGAACTTGGCTATCAGTTTCTGCTCTATGATTTTGCGCTGTCGTGTATCTCGAAGGCCGCCTTGGAGAACGCTTACCCGCAGATCCGAGGCTGAATGCCCCTGGCTGCTGAAGTGTTCCCCGACTGGGAGGCAACCCTCCTGCCTGGCGATTGTTGCGCGGTGTCCGTTCATACGTTGTCTCAGTGTCTGCATGGTCTCGCCGATGTACCATGCTCTGGAGCATCCTTTACTGCAACGTATCAGGTAGACAACGTTGTCTACCTGATACGTTGCAGTAAAGGATGCTCCAGAGCATGGTACATCGGCGAGACCATGCAGACACTGAGACAACGTATGAACGGACACCGCGCAACAATCGCCAGGCAGGAGGGTTGCCTCCCAGTCGGGGAACACTTCAGCAGCCAGGGCATTCACCCTCGGATCTGCGGGTAAGCGTTCTCCAAGGCGGCCTTCGAGATACACGACAGCGCAAAATCATAGAGCAGAAACTGATAGCCAAGTTCCGCACTCATGAGGATGGCCTCAATCGCGATATCGGGTTCATGTCACGATACAGAACGTGACTTGACATCATGGCCGGTCTTCCCAGGTGTTTTTTTTTGGGGTTTTTTTTGGTTTTTTTTTTTAAAAAGGCTAACACAAGAACACAAATTGACAGGATATGCAGCCAGCAGGTGGTTTGACACGTTGGACCCCCTGGGACACATCTCATTGTCTTGGCTGTGCTCTTTGTTGTAGCGAATAATGTGAATAGATTTTGTCTGGGTTTAAATTGTGAATTCTGGGAGATTCTCTCATTGCTAACTTACCTGACGAAGGAGCGACAGCTCCGAAAGCTTGTAAAATTAAATAAATCTGTTGGACTATAACCTGGTGTTGTGCGACTTCTCATTTTCATAAATAGAGGCATAGAGTACAAAAGCAAGGAAGTTATGATGAACCTTTATAAAACACTGGTTTGGCCTCAACTGGAGTATTGTGTCCAATTCTGGGCTCCGCACTTTAGGAAGGATGTGAAGGCTTTAGAGAGGGTTCAGAAAAGATTTACAAGAATGGTTCCAGGGATGGGGGACTTCAGTTACGTGGATAGAAGGTTGAGAGGAGATTTGATAGAGGTGCTCAAAATCATGAGGGGTCTAAACAGAGTAGATAGAGAGAAACTGTTCCCATTGGCAGAAGGGTCGAGAACCAGAGGACACAGATTTAAGGTGTTTGGCAAAAGAGCCAAAGGCAACAGGAGGAAGAACTTTTTTACGCAGTGAGTGGTTAGGATCTGGAATGCACTGCCCGAGAGGGTGGTGGAGGCAGATTCAATCATGGCTTTCAAAAGGGAATTGGATAAGTATCTGAAAGAAAATTTTTTGCAGATCGAGGGGAAAGGGCGTGGGAGTGGGACTAGCTGAAGCTCTTGCCGGCACTGGCTTGACGGGCCGAATGGCCTCCTCCTGTGCTGTAACCATTCTATGGTTCTATGATTCTATGATTGACTTCAGACACTAATTTGCCTTTACCATTGTTTTAGATTTAATATATCAATGGTTGAATTCTTTGCTGGTGACCTATTAAGACATCTTATGAGAAAATTGAAAAACAAAGAAAAGCCTGGTGATGAAAAAGCAAAACTCCGGATAGAAACCAAGCTACGAAAGCTGTCAAAACACCTGGAAAAGGAAGAATTGATGTAAGTATTTTAGTACAATTTCCATTTCAAACATAGTCTTCAGCAGTAGTCAGTGTTTCCCCTTCTAGAATAGTAGAATAGAATTGGGCGTAGCTTAGGGTGCAGTATAATGGTGTTGAAGTGTCCTGTCTTAAATGTGAGCACTGGCTCAGTTGGTAGCACTTTTCCACTGAGTCAGAAGGTCGTGGGTTCAAGCCCCACTCCAGACACTGAGTACTAAATCTGGGCTGACACTCCAATGTAGTACTGAGGGAGTGCTGCACTGTTGGAGGTGCCGTCTTTTGGATGAGACGTTAAGCCAAGAACTTGCATTTCTATAGCACCTTTTGCAACCTCAGGACGTCCCAAAGCGCTTTACAGCCAATGAAGTACTTTTAGAGTGTAGTCACAGCAACCAAATTGTTCACAGCAAACTCCCACAAACAGCAATGTGATAATGACCAGATTATCTGTATTAGTGATGTTGATTGAGGGATAAATATTGGCCGGGACACCGGGGAGAACTCCCTGTTCTAGTGTCATGGGATCTTTTACATCCACCTGAGAGAGCAGACAGGCCTCGGTTTAGCATCTCATCCGAAAGACGGCACCTGCGGGAGTGCAGCACTCCCTCAGCACTGCACTGGGAGTGTCAGCCTGGATTATGTGCTCAAGTCTCTGGCGTGGAACTTGAACTTGAAGATTCACCAGACTGATACCTGGGATGGCAGGAATGACGTATGAAGAGAGAGTGGGTCGATTAGGCTTATATTCGCTAGAGTTTAGAAGAATGAGAGGGGATCTCATTGAAACTTATAAAATTCTAACAGGACTAGACAGACTAGATGCAGGAAGGATGTTCCCGATGGCGGGGTGTCCAGAACCAGGGGTCACAGTCTAAGGATAAGGGGTAAGCCATTTAGGACTGAAATGAGGAGGAATTTCTTCACCCAGAGAGTGGTGAACCTGTGGAATTCTCTACCACACAAGGCAGTTGAGGCCAATTCATTAAATATATTCAAGAAGGAGTTAGATATATTTCTTAAGGTTAAAGGGATCAAGGGATATGGGGAGAAAGCAGGGACAGGGTACTGAATTTGGATGATCAGCCATGATCGCATTGAATGGCGGAGCAGGCTCGAGGGGCCGAATGGCCTACTCCTGCTCCTATCTTCTATGTTTCTATGAACCCACAACCTTCTGACTCAGTGGCAGGAGTGCTAGCAACTGAGGCAATGATACGCAAACATGTTTTGATGCTCTTCGGTCATTACCATCAACTCTCATTTCTAGCCTTAAATCTTTTGTTCATCAGATTCTTTGTTCATTTTTATTTTGAAAGGACTAAGCCCAGCAGAAAGCAAGCTGAAAAATTAACACAATATGAAATAGAATATGAGATGTTACACAAGAAATATCGACAACTTTGTGAACTCCCTCCAGACTGCACTTTTGCACAGGTTCCAAAAGCAGATAAAAAGGTAAGGGGCTGGATGAAAGCAAATGGTATATTGTCCTTTATTGCAAGATGATTTAAGTATAAGACTAAAGACGTCTTACTGCAATTATATAGGGTCCTGGTGAGACCACACCTGGAGTATTGTGTACAGTTTTGGTCTTCTTACCTAAGGAAGGATATACTTGCCATAGAGGGAGTGCAACAAAGGTTCACCAGGCTGATTCCTGGGATAGGGGGATTGTCCTATGAGGAGAGATTGAGTAGACTAGGCCTATATTCTCTAGTTTAGAAGAATGAAAGGTGATCTCATTGAAACATACACAATTCTTACAGGGCTTGACAGGGTAGATGCAAGGAGGATGTTTCCCCTGGCTGGGGAGTCTAGAACTAGGGGTCACAGTCTCAGAATAAGGGGTCAGCCATTTAGGACTGAGATGGGGAGAAATTTCTTCACTCAGAGGGGGGTGAATCTTTGGAATTCTCTACCCCAGAGGGCTGTGGAGGCTGTGTCGTTGAGTATATTCAAGACCGAGATCGATAGATTTTTGAATAGTAAGGGAAAGTGGAGTTGAGGTAGAAGATCAGCCATGATCTCATTGAATGGCGGAGCAGGCTCGAGGGGCCAAATGGCTGACTCCAGCTCCTATTTCTTATGTTCTTATGGATCTTGCTGGAGTGGGACATCTCGCTCTGGACCTTTATCAGGACTTTATCCTGCACGCTTCAGCTCAAAGAAATGTTGCGCCGTAACTTGTTGGAGGTGCGAGCTGATAACGGTGTGTCGAGGGCAGCGGGGCGTCTGGGATCTCAGTGAACAGCGGGGCCAACAGTCTATCTCCTTAACCAATGAGATTTAAGGATTGAGAAAGAAACCAAGGGGCGACGGAGAAGGAAATAGTGAATTAGAGTCAAATCAGGTACAGAGGGAGAAATACAGGGAAAGAAAGATAGGATTAAGAGAGAGAGAGAGAAATCGAAACGAAAAGGAAAAGTAAGAAAAATATTTAAAATCGTTAACAAAAATTAATACATGCAGGAATGAGACTCAACACTTTAAATTGTTCCCTTTCTGGGCCGGAGAGATTGATTGGCATTGCATTCACAATTATCACGTAGTTTAAAGGACACTTACGCTATTAATTATGAACCCTAACTTTCTGTGAGTTTAAAGGGGAATTAATGTGCAAATCCAGCAAGTTCTAAAAAATAACGGGGAGGTTAAGGGTGAGTTGCCGATTGTGTAAGTTGAGCAGCAAGTTCTGGAGATTCACAACGCACGGCGTATCTCTCCATCATCCCCTGAACCTACTGGCTGATTTACGCATTTAGCAAAGACGTGCGTCTTTAACAGGCGACATCGTTCCAGGAAGATCTGGCCCAAGGTAAATAACAGGTAACTGTTTTATCGATTAAGGTGCAAGTACAGCAGGTATTTTAATCTTGATCTCATTTTGGAACTATTTAGAAACAAATTGGGTAGCTATGCTCGTGGCTCATAGATAAAGCCCCCCTCTCTGCGTGTGCGTGTGTATTATTTAAATTCATTCTCGGAGTCACTGGCGTTTATTACCCATCCCGAGTTGCCCTCAGGAGGTGGCATGCCTTCATATTCTTTGCAGCGGTTTGAAACAACTGAGTGGCTTGCTAGGCCATTTCAGAGGGCAGTTAAGAGTTAGTGTGGGACTAAAGTCACATTTCCATCAGACTGGGTAAGGACGGCAGGTTTCCTTCCCTAAAGGACATTAGTGAACCGGTTGGGTTTTTACAACAATCCGACAGCTTCATGGTCACTTTTAATGACGCTAGTTTTTTGTTTCCAGATTTTTAAAAACTGAATTTAAATTCAAGGAAGATGGTTGTGGTGGTTGGAGGCCAATCATCACAGCCCCAGGACATCGCTGCAGGAGTTCCTCAGGGCAGTGTCTGAGGCCCAACCATCTTCAGCTGCTTCATCAATGACCTTTCCTTCAATCATAAGGTCAAGAAGTGGGGATGTTCGCTGATGACTGCACAGTGTTCAGTGCCATTCGCAACTCCTCAGATAATGAAGCAGTCCATGCCCGCATGCAACAAGACCTGGACAATGTTCAGGCTTGGGTTGATAAGTGGCAAGTAACATTCTTGCCACACAAATGCCAGGCAATGACCATCTCCAACAAGCAAGAGTCTAACCACCTCCCCTTGATATTCAATGACATTACTATTGTTGAATCCCCCACCATCAACATCCTGGGGGCCACCATTGACCAGAAACTTAACGGGACCAGCCACATAAATACTGTGGCAACAAGAGCAGGTCAGAGGCTGGGTATTCTGTGAGGGGTGATTCACCTCCTGATTCCCCAAAGCCTGTCTACCATCTACAAGGCACAAGTCAAGAGTGTGATGGAATACTCTCCACTTGCCTGGATGAGTGCAGCTCCAACAACACTCGAGAAGCTCGACACCATCCAGAGCAAAGCAGCCCGCTTGATTGGCACCCCATCTACCACCTTAAACATTCACTCCCTCCACCACCAGTGTACTGTGGCTGCAGTGTGTACCATCTGCAAGATGCACTGCAGCAACTCGCCAAGGCTTCTTTGGCAGCACCTCTCAAACCCACGACCCCCTACACCTAGAAGGACAAGGGCAGCAGGCTCATGGGAACACCACCACCTGCAAGTTCCCCTCCAAATCACACAACATCCCGACTTCGCCATTCCTCCATCGTCACTGGGTCAAAATCCTGGAACTCCCTCCCTAACAGCTGTGGGAGCACATTCACCATACGTAATGCTGCAGTTCAAGAAGGCGGCTCACCACCACCTTCTCAAGGGCAATTAGGGATGGGCAATAAATGCTGGCCTTGCCAGCGACGCCCACATCCCGTGAATGAATAAAATTAATTCACAGCAGATACATTAAGAAGGATATTGTTGCCGTACACATACACTGTAACTTAGTAGAATGCCAAAGTGCATGGGTTATGTGTTTACACAAACACATAGATACACATATGCTCACACACAGATACACATAAACAAGCACGTATGCTCACACACATACGCAAGGTATGGAATCCCAGTGTTTTTGGAGTCCACCTGGCTTTTCTCCCCCACTGGGCTCTCTGGGTCATTTATCACTCTCTCCACCTATAATCCTGGCAGTTTCATTTCTTTTTAATATTCATTCTCGTTGCAGTCCATCGAAGCAGTTTTTTTTGAGTGGCTTGCCAGTGGCCATTTCAGAGGGGCAGTTAAGAGTCAACCACATTGCTGTGGGTCTGGAGTCACATTTAGGCCAGACCCGGGTAAGGACGACAGATTTCCTTCCCTGAAGGAACATTAGTGAACCAGATATTTTTTTTTACAAAAATCTGATAGTTTCATGGTCACCATTACTGATACTAGTTTTGTTTTATATTCCAGATTTATTGAATTCACTGAATTTAAATTCCCCAGTTGTCATGGTGAGATTTGAACTCACATTCCTGTATTAGTAGGCTAGGCCTGACTAGATTACTAGTCTAGCAACATAACCACTACACTACCGCACCCTTGCTGAGCAAGCAGGACAAGTTGCCCAATTAACTGTGGTAGCTAAATAGTGGGACAGTGAATGGGTTAATGGGGGAACAAACGGCGAATTAAAGAACTCAGTTCAATCCGATTGCTCAGTTGATTCCACTTTCTGCTCTCGTAGTTTCTGGACAAGATCTTCTTCCGTATGCGCAGAATAAACCATGCTGGCTACTTTCGCAGGATGCTGCGTCGAGGCATTGGCTGCCATCATGGTTCCCTGAACCCCAAGGTTAGACAAGCCACGGAGATGTTATTCAGGTGCGGGTTTGTCAAGGTCAGTAACCGTTCAATGTTTGAGGTGCATTCGGTTTTAAAATAATTTTATTTTTAAAGGACTGGATAGTTTGCCCACTGATAGGTTATTCCAGTTTAACAGGTTGGGGAAGAACCAGGGGAACATGAGTTCAAACTGTGTAAGAGTAGGAATAGGCTGGATGTTGGGCGGTTCTCGTTTTCCCAGAGAGTAGTGAGCCTCTGGAATACATGGCCGGCTGGTGCGGTGGACGCTGACTCTCTGTCTGCCTTCAAGAGGGAGCGGGACTGGTTCCTGACCGGGGCAGGGATTGCACCATATAGCAGATTAAGTGTCTTAATAGATAACACTTGGTCCGTGTGATCTCCTGGACGGGTTTCGATCGCCTGAGGGGGGGTCGGAGAAGAATTTTCTAGGGCACTTTTTCCCCTTATATTGGTCCTGGTTTTTTTGCCTCTTCCAGGAGATTACATGGCTGCGGGAAGGAGGAGGGGGATGTGGGGGTAGGAAGTGCCCAGTCATGATGTTCCGGCCCTCGTGGTGTGGGGCAGGCTGGATGGACCAGCTGGTCTTTTCCTGCCCGCCAATTTTGTATGCTCGTGTGGTCTTACCTCCTGGCCTGACTGATTGCTCAAAGACTAACAGTGGAGCTTTCGGTTTCCCACTGTGATGGAGGGTTCCTACATACCGAGTCTTACAAAACTTAGGGATAGGTTGGCAAGAGCCAAGTGTAAGGCAACGGTTAATTTTTAATATTACAGTCATACATACGGCACAGAAAGAGGCCATTCGGCCCATCGAGTCCGCGCCGGCTCTCTGTAGAGCAATCCAGTCAGTCCCATTCCCCTGTTCTATCCCTGTAACCCTGCAAGTTTATTACCCTCAAGTACCTATCCAGTCTCCGTTTGAAAACTGAGTGTCTCCGCTTCCACCACTTCCGTTGGCAGCAAATTCCAGGTCACCACCACTCGCTGTGTAAAAAAGTTTTTCCTCACGTCCCCACTGTATCTCTTGCCCAAAACCTTAAATCTGTGTCCCCTAGTCCTTGTACCATCAACTAGTGGGAACAGCCTTTTCCCGTCTAGCCTATCCAAACCCGTCATAATCTTGTACACCTCTATCAAATCACCCCTCAACCTCCTTTGCTTTAATGAAAACAAATCCAGCTTCTTCAACCTGTCCTTGTAGCTAAGATCCCCCATCCCCGGAAACATTCTGGTAAATCTCCTCTGCACCCTCTTAAGGGCCTTCACATCCTTCCTAAAGTGTGGTGACCAGAACTGGATGCAATACTCCAGTTGTGGCCTAACCAGCACTTTATAAAGGTTCAGCATTACTTCTCTACTTTTGTACTCAATACCTCTATTTATGAAGCCCAAGATCCCATATGCTTTGCTAACCACTCTCTCAATATGTCCTGCCACCTTCAGGGACCTATGTACATTAACTCCCAGGTCCCTCTGTCCTAGCACACTCTTTAAAACTGTGCCATTAAGTGCATATTGCCTCTCCCTGTTCCTTCTGCCAAAATGCATCACTTCACACTTCTCTGTATTAAATTCCATCTGCCACTTGTCTGCCCATTCTGCTAGCCTTTCTATGTCCTGCTGCAGTCAATTGGTATCATCCTCATTGTTTGCCACACCCCCCAAGTTAACTTCTAGCTTTTGCCTGTTAAGTAAGTTTTTGCCAGAAGGACAGTTTCAAATAAAAGGAATTCCAATCAGAGAACTTCATTGGACAAGCAATTCAGCTACGAGCTTTCTTTGTCCTTGCGGCTATCCTCCTAGCGAGTAACTCCTCCAAGGACAAATCTGCTCAAGGCAAGTGATAACTAGACTTGGGGCTCCTGTAACTGGCTCCAGTTGAACGACTTGAATGGTAGTTCAGTCAAGGTGACGGCTTGGGGACTTATTCTTGTTAAAACTGAAGTCCAGTTAATTGGGTGAGGTAATACAGTGAAACATGCAGATTCTCATGTAGACAGAGTGAAAGAAAGGTATAAAAGGAGGCGGGCAGGGGGAGGTGGTTAGAATAGATACTTTAGAATTCAGCAAGGCTTCGGTAGCCCATCCCCTCGAGCACATATGAAACATATATGATTCTGAGGGGGCTGGACAGGGTAGGTGCAGGGAGGATGTTTCCCCTCGTGGGGGAATCTAGAACCAGGGGACACAGTTTCAGAATAAGGGGTCACCCATTTAAAACGGAGATGAGGAGGAATTTCTTCTCTCAGAGGGTCGTGAATCTTTGGAATTCTCTACCCCAGAGAGCTGTGGAGGCGGAGTCATTGAATATATTCAAGGCGGAGATTGACAGATTTTTGAACTACAGGGGAGTCAAGAGTTCTGGGGAGCGGGCAGGAAAGTGGAGTTGAGGCCAAGATCAGATCAGCCATGATCTTATTGAATGGCGGAGTAGGCTCGAGGGGCCGAATGGCCTACTCCGGCTCCTATTTCTTATGTTCTTATGAAACCAGTGGCACGGTGAATTCACCAATACCTTGTACTGTAAGCATGACCCTGAGTATATGTGTAATTATTATTCTTAATGGTTATCATTGCATATGTCTAATTATTGGTAGAGGGTCATAGACATAGGTAGCAGTAGGGGAATCACAAATCAGAGCGTGGCAGGAAGGGACAGAGTGTGTGGAGTAAAAGGTAAAGTGGTAAAAAGTGAAAAAGCAGGAACTAAGTGCCACAAAGCATATTTGAAAGTTCTCTATCTGAATGCACGTAGCATTCGTAACAAAATAGACGAGTTAATGGCACAAATAACTACATATGGTTATGATATTGTGGCCATTACAGAAACATGGCTGCAGGGTGACAATGCCTGGGAATTAAACATACCAGGTTATTTAACGATCAGGAAGGACAGGCAGGAAGGAAGGGGAGGTGGGGTGGCTATGTTAATAAAGGAAGGAATCACTGTAATACAGAGTAATGATATTGGGTCAAAAAATCATGATAATGAAACAGTTTGGGTGGAGATAAGGAATAATAAGGGGAAAAAAACACTAGTGGGCGTAGTCTATAGGCCTCCGAACAGTTGCAACTCTGTTGGACGGAGTATCAATCAGGAAATAGTTGAGGCATGTAATAAGGGAACATCTATAATTATGGGGGATTTTAACTATCATATTAATTGGACAAATCAAATGGGGCAGGGCTGCCTTGAGGATGAGTTCATTGAGTGTATTAGGGATGGGTTTCTTGAGCAGTATGTAACTGAACCGACCAGGGGGCAAGCAACCTTAGATCTGGTCCTGTGTAACGAGACAGGATTAATTAAAAATGTCCTAGTAAAGGATCCCCTTGGAATGAGTGACCATAACATGGTTGAATTCCATATTCAATTAGAGGGTGAGAAGGTTGGATCTCAAACAAGCGTGCTAAGCTTGAATAAAGGAGACTATGAAGGTATGCGAGCAGAATTGAGTAGAGTGGATTGGGAAAATAGATTAAAGGGTAAGACGACACATGATCAGTGGTGTACATTCAAGGAGTTATTTTACAACTTCCAAAAAATATATATTCCACTGAAAAGAAAAGGGTGTAAAAGAAAGGACAGTCATCCGTGGCTAAGTAAAGAAATTAAGGATAGTATTCGACTAAAAACAAGGGCATATAAGGTAGCGAAATTTAGTGGGAGGACAGAGGATTGGGAAAACTTTAAAAGGCAGCAAAAAATAACAAAAAGATTGATTAAGAAAGGGAAGATAGATTATGAAAGTAAATTAGCAAAAAATATAAAAACAGATAGTAAGAGTTTTTATAGTTATATAAAAAGAAAAAGGGTGGCTAAAGTAAATGTTGGTCCCTTAGAGGATGAGACCGGGAAATTAATGGTGGGAAATATGGAGATGGCAAAAACACTGAATGAATATTTTGTATCAGTCTTTACAGTAGAGGACACTAAGAATATCCCAACACTGGACAAACAGGGGGCTATAGGGGGAGAGGAGCTAAACACGATCAAAATCACTAAGGAAGTGGTACTCGGTAAAATAATGGGACTCAAGGCGGATACATCACCTGGACCTGATGGCTTACATCCTAGAGTCTTGAAGGAAGTGGCGGTAGGGATTGTAGATGCATTGGTAATAATTTTTCAAAACTCCCTGGATTCCGCTAAGGTCCCGGCAGACTGGAAAACTGCTAATGTAACACCCTTATTTAAAAAGGGCAGTAGACAGAAGGCTGGTAACTATAGACCGGTTAGCCTAACATCTGTGGTAGGTAAAATTTTGGAGTCCATTATTAAGGAAACAGTAACAGGACATTTGGATAATCATAATTTAATAGGACAAAGTCAGCATGGTTTTACGAAGGGGAAGTCATGTTTGACAAATTTGCTGGAGTTCTTTGAGGAAGTAACATATAGAGTAGATAAAGGGGAACCAGTAGACGTAGTGTATTTAGACTTCCAAAAGGCATTTGACAAGGTGCCACACAAAAGATTATTGCTTAAGGTAAAAAATCACGGGATTGGGGGTAATATTCTGGCATGGATAGAGGATTGGCTATCTAACAGAAAGCAAAGAGTTGGGATAAATGGTTCATTCTCAGACTGGCAATCAGTAACTAGTGGTGTTCCACAGGGGTCAGTGCTGGGTCCCCAACTCTTTACAATCTATATTAACAATTTGGAGGAAGGGACCAAGTGTAACATATCAAAATTTGCAGATGATACTAAGATGGGAGGGAAAGTAGTGAGTGAGGAGGACATAAAAAACCTGCAAGGGGACATAGACAGGATAAGTAAGTGGGCAGAGATTTGGCAGATGGAATACAACACTGGAAAGTGTGAGGTGATGCACTTTGGCAGGAAAAATCCTAGAGCAATTTATTATCTTAATGGCAAGAAACTGGAGAGTACTGAAGTGCAAAGGGATCTGGGGGTCCTGGTGCATGAAACTCAAAAGGTTAGTATGCAGGTGCAGCAAGTGATTAAGAAGGCAAATGGAATGTTGGCTTTCATTGCTAGGGGGATAGAATATAAAAATAGGGAGGTATTGCTTCAGTTGTACAAGGTATTGGTGAGACCGCACCTGGAATACTGCATACAGTTTTGGTGTCCTTACTTAAGGAAAGACATCCTTGCTCTCGAGGCAGTGCAAAAAAGGTTCACTCGGTTAATCCCGGGGATGAGGGGGTGGTCATATGAGGAGAGGTTGTGTAGATTGGGACTCTACTCATTGGAGTTCAGAAGAATGAGAGGCGATCTTATTGAAACATATAAGATTGTGAAGGGGTTGGATCGGGTGGATGCGGGGAGGATGTTCCCGATGACGGGTGAGACTAGAACTAGGGGACATAGTCTTAGAATAAGGGGCTGCTCTTTCAAAACTGAGATGAGGAGGAACTACTTCACTCAGAGGGTGGTAGGTCCATGGAATATGCTGCCACAAAAAGCTGTAGAAGCTACATCATTAAATAAATTTAAAACAGAAATAGACAGTTTCCTAGAAGTAAAGGGCATTAAGGGTTACGGGGAGCGGGCAGGAATTTGGACATGAGTCTAGGTTCGGATCGGTCATGGCCCTGTGGGTAGTGGAGCGGGCCCAGGGACCGTGTAGCCTGATTCTGCTCCTATTTCGTGTGTGCAATTCTGTTAGATGCAGGAGATGGTTCTGTGATAGATAGTAGATTGGCGGTTAGGATCAGATCAGCCATGATCTTATTGAATGGCGGAGCAGGCTCGAGGGGCCGATTGGCCTACTCCTGCTCCTATTTCTTATGTTCTTATGTTCTTATATTTATTTCTTAGGAAAGCCAATAAATGACATTGCACCCTATTCTCTTGTGACATAACTTATAAATTTATAGGTAAAAATATCCATTCCCTAATAGAAGGCTTAAGGACCCACAGAGTGAATAGGAGGTGCTTTAGACTAGAGTCCAGCAAATACAAGTAAAAGACTAAAGTGTTCTCTTTTTCTATTAAGGTCGTCAGCTCTACATCGACACTTGCTTTGGGGATCAACATGCCTTGCAAGACTGTTGTTTTTCTTCATGACTCAGTGCACCTGGATTCTCTCAATTTCAGACAGGTAGTAGAATTGGATAGTGGTAAAGTAACGATACTGGTTCCCGTAGGGGGGCGAGTTAAAACATGGGCCTCAGGGGGCCCCGCGCCCAGAGGGGTCCGAGCCCAATATGGAGCCCCGCCAGGGCCCAACGTGAAAATACGGGGACTCTCGCTAAAAGTCACCATATAGCAAAAAAACAATTGTAGGGGTGCCCCTCCAGGCCTCACAAGGCAGCCTTGGCCCTCCCTTACCCTGGGTTCACCCCCATTCCCCCGAGATCATCTTTTTGGCCCGACCCCCCTTACTACCCCTTACCACTTACCTGAATGCCGGGGGAAGGTTCCCGACTACGGCTTCCGGCCTGCGATCTTCTGCATCCGGCCGCTTTCGGGCTGGACTCCAATAACTGTGACGGCAATGATTCCCCGGCTGTTAAGATCGGGAGGAGGAGGGCTCCGCATCCCGCCCCCTCAGGACTCCCCGGGTTCGCCACCCGCTTCGGGACTCGTACGCAGCGTACCCGCCTGCACCCCCACCCCACCTTTAAAATCAGGGCCTGGCATTATATGTGGGGTAGAATTTCCATTGGGGTTTTTTTCCTGATCCCCCGTTGTTAACTTCAGCGGAAGATCATCATAAACTCAGTTTCTCTGGGGTATGCACTAAAATTATGGCAGGAGATTCCAGGCCTGTGAATGTAAAAACATAAGAAATAGGCGCAGGAGTAGGCCATATGGCCCCTCGACCCTGCTCTGCCATTCAATAAGATCATGGCTGATCTTCTACCTCAACTCGCTTTCCCACCTGATCCCCATTTTTTGTTATTCGTTCCTGGGATGTGGGCGTCGCTGGCAAGGCCAGCATTTATTGCCCATCCCTAGTTTTCCTTGAGAAGGTGGTGGTGAGCCGCCTTCTTGAACCGCTGCAGTCCTTGTGATGAAGGTACCCCCACAGTGCTGTTAGGGAGGGAGTTCCAGGATTTTGACCCAGCAACGATGAAGGAACGGCAATATATTTCCAAACCAAGATGGTGTGTGACTTGGAGGGGATCTTGGAGGTGGTGGTGTTCCCATGCACCTTCTGTCCTTGTCCTTCTAGGTGGAAGAGGTCGCGGGTTTGGGAGGTGCTGCCAAAGAAGCCTTGGCAAGTTGCTGCAGTGCATCTTGTAGATGGTACACACTGCAGCCACGGTACGCCGGTGGTGGAGGGAGTGAATGTTTACGGTGGTGGATGGGGTGCCAATCAAGCGGGCTGCTTTTTCCTGGATGGTGTCGAGCTTCTTGAGTGCTGTTGGAGCTGCACTCATCCAGGCAAGTGGAGAGTATTCCATCACACTCCTTACTTGCGCCTTGTAGATGGTGGAAAGGGAGTCAGGAGGGGAGACACTCACCGCAGAATACCCAGCCTCTGACCTGCTCTTGAAGCCACAGTATTTATGTGGCTGGCCCAGTTAAGTTTCTGGTCAATGGTGACCCCCCCAGGATGTTGGTTAGACTCTCGCTTGTTGGAGATAGTCATTGCCTTCCACTTGTGTGGCGCGAATGTTACCTGCCACTTATCAGCCCAAGCCTGTACGTCGTTCAGGTCTTGTTGCATGCGGGCATAGAGTGCTTCATTATCTGAGGAGTTGCGAATGGAACTGAACACTGTGCAATCATCAGCAAACATCCCCAATTCTGACCTTATGATGGAGGGAAGGTCATTGATGAAGCAGCTGAAGATAGTTGAGCCTAGGACACTGCCCTGAGGAACTCCTGCAGCGATGTCCTGGGGCTGACATGATTGGCCTCCAACAACCACAACCATCTTCCTTTGTGCTAGGTATGAATTCAGCCAGTGGAGAGTTTTCCCCCCGATTCCCATTGACTTCAGTTTTTCTAGGGCTCCTTCATGCCACACTCGGTCAAAGGCTGCCTTGATGTCAAGGGCAATCACTCTCACCTCACCTCTGGAATTCAGCTCTTTTGTCCATGTTTGGACCAAGGCTGTAATGAGGTCGGGAGCCAAGTGGTCTTGGCGGAACCCAAACTGGGCATCAGTGAGCAGGTTATTGGTGAGTAAGTGCCACTTGATAGCACTGTCAACGACACCTTCCATCACTTTGCTGATGATTGAGAGTAGACTGATGGGACGGTAATTGGCCGGATTGGATATGTCCTGCTTTTTGTGGACAGGACATACCTGGGCAGTTTTCCACATTGTCAGGTAGATGCCAGTGTTGTAGCTGTACTGGAACAGCTTGGCTAGAGGCGCAATGAGTTCTGGAGCACAAGTCTTCAGCACGACAGCCGGGATATTGTTGGGGCCCACAGCCTTTGCTGTATCCAGTGCGCTCACCTGTTTCTTGATATCACATGGAGTGAATCTAATTGGCTGAAGACTGGCTTCTGTGAGGGTGGGGACCTCAGGAGGAGGACGAGCTGGATCATCCACTCGGCACTTCTGGCTGAAGATGGTTGAAAATGCTTCAGGTTTGTTTTTTTCACTCGTCTGCTGGGCTCCACCATCATTGAGGATGGGGATGTTCACGGAGCCTCCTCCTCCCGTTAGTTGTTTAATTGTCCACCACCATTCACGACTGGATGTGGCAGGACTGCAGAACTTTGATCGGATCTGTTGATTGTGGGATCGCTTAGCCCTGTCTATAGCATGCTGCTTCCGCTGTTTAGCATGCATGTAGTCCTGTGTTGCAGCTTCCCCAGGTTGGCACTTCATTTTTAGGTATGCCTGGTGCTGCTCCTGGCATGCTCTTCTGCACTCCTCATTGAACCAGGTTTAGTCCCCTGGCTTGATAGTAATGGTAGAGTGAGGGATAGGCCAGGCCATGAGGTATAGATTGTGGTGGAATACAATTCTGCTGCTGCTGATGGCCCACAGCGCCTCATGGATGCCCAGTTTTGAGCTGCTAGATCTGTTCTGAATCTGTCCCATTTAGCACGGTGATAGTGCCACACAAAACGATGGAGGGTGTCCTCAGTGTGAAGACAGGACTTCGTCTCCACAAGGACTGTGTGGTGGTCACTGCTACCAATGCTGTCATGGACAGATGCATCTGCGACAGGAAGATTGATGATGACGAGGTCAAGTAGGTTTTTCCCCATCTTGGTTCTCTCACTACCTGCGGCAGGTCTGGTCTGGCAGCTATGTCTTTCAGGACTCAGCCAGCTCGGTCAGTAGTGGTGCTACTGAGCCTCTCTTGGTCATGGACATTGAAGTCCCCCACCCAGAGTACATTCTGTGCCCTTGCTACCCTCAGTGCTTCCTCCAAGTGGTGTTCAACATGGAAGAATACTGATTCGTCAGCTGAGGGAGAACATAAGTGGTAATCTTGCCCATGTTTGACCTGAAGCCATGAGACTTCATGGGGTCCGGAGTCAATGTTGAGGACTCCCAGGGCCCCTCCCTCCCAACTATATACCGCTGTGCCACCACCCCTGGTGGGTCTGTCCTGCTGATGGGACAGGACATACCCAGGGATGGTGATGGATGATTCTGGGACATTGGCTGAAAGGTATGATTCTGTGAGTATGACTATGTCAGTCTGTTGCTTGCCTAGTCTGTGGGACAGCTCTCCCAATTTTGGCACAAGTCCCCAAATGTTAGCGAGGAGGACTTTGCAGGGTGTTCCATTGTCGTGTCCGAAGCCAAATTCCGGTTTTATTCTTATAATGGTTTTTTACAATTGAGTGGATTAGCTAGGACATTTCAGAGGGCAGTTAAGAGTCACCCACATTGCTGTGCATCTGGAGTCACATATAGGCCAGACCAGGTAAGGACAGCAGATTTCCCTTCCCTAAAGGATGTTAGTGAACCAGTAGTTTCATGGTCACCATTAAAAGTACTAGTTTTTGTTTTGAATTCCAGATTTATTTAATTAACTGTATTTAAATTCCCCAGTTGCATGTCATGGGATTTGAACACACATCTACAGATTACTAGTTCAATAACATAATCATTATGCTACCAGTCCCCTTGATTCCCTTCCTATCCAAAAATCTATCGATCTCGATCTTGAATATACTCAACGATTCAGCATCCACAGCCCTCTGGGTTAGAGAATTCCAAAGGTTCACCACCCTCTGAGTGAAGAAATTTCTCCTCATCTCAGTCCTAAATGGCCGACCCCTTTTCCTGAGACTGTGACCCCTGGTTCTAGACTCTCCAGCCAGGGGGGAAACAGCCTCTCCGTATCTACCCATGCATAAATGTACATGGAGACGGATGTTTGAACCATTGCCCTCACCCTCTGCTGTCCTCGCCGCACAACCTTGGATGCAAACATACCCGTGTTGTTTTACTTTTCAGATGTCAGGGAGAGCCGGCCGTCGAGGAATGGATAATTTGGGGAAAGTAATTTTCTTTGACGTGCCATTGCCGAAAGTGCGGAGACTGATAAAAGCCAACGTACCCCAGCTGAAGGGCCAGTTCCCCCTGAGCATATCCTTTGTGCTCCGTCTCATGATGTTAGCAGCTAAAGCCGATGACAAGACCGATGCCAAGGCCAAGGTACTTCGCTTGATGCTTTCCTCTCTCCGCCATCTTCCTCTTCTCCGGTACTCATACCTCGTCCATTCCACCCGTCACCCCTCTGTGCTCGCTGACCTACATTGGCTCCCGGTCCAGCAACGCCTCGATTTTAAAATTCTCATCCTTGTTTTCAAACCCCTCCATGGCCTCGCCCCCCCTCCCTATCTCTGTAATCCTCCTCCAACCCCACAACCCCCCGAGATCTCTGCGCTCCTCCAATTCTGGTCTCTTGCGCATCCCCGATTTTCATCGCCCCCACCATTGGCGGTCGTGCCTTCAGCTGCCTGGGCCCTAAGCTCTGGAATTCCCTCCCTAAACCTCTCCGCCTCTCTACCTCTCTCTCCTTCTATAAGATGCTCCTTAAAACCTGCCTCTCTGCCCTAATATATCTTTATGTGGCTCAGTGTCAAATTTTGTTTGATTATGCTTCTGAAAAACGCCTTGGGACATTTTACTACGTTAAAGGCGCTATATAAATGCAAGTTGTTGTTGTTATGTCAGAGAAAGAGGGATAAAGGGACATGGCGGCCACATGGGATCAGGATTGCTGCTCAAGCGAAGGACAAACATGGACTGGATGGGATGAACGGCCTGTGTCTGTGTCATAATTTCTATGTTATTAGAGCACTGAAATTGAGAGATTTTTGTTCGGCAAGATTAATAATGGTTACAGAACCAAGGCGGGTAAATGGAGCTAAGATACAGATTAGCCATGATCTCATTGAATGGCGGAAGAGGCTCAAGGGGCTGAATGGCCGACTCCTGTTCCAATGCTCCTTTGTTCCTTCAACAACAACAACTTGTATTTATACAGCGCCTTTAATGTAGCAAAACATCCCAAGGTGCTTCACTGGAGCGATTATCAAACAAAATTTGACCCCGAGTCACCTAAGTAGACATTAGGGCAGGTGACCAAAAGCTTGGTCAAAGAGGTAGATTTTATGGAGGGTCTTAAAGGAGGAGAGAGAGGCGGAGAGGTTTAGGGAGGGAATTCCAGAGCTTGGGGCCTAGGCGGCTGAAGGCGCGGCCACCAATGGTGGAGCGATGGAAATCGGGGATGCTCAAGAGGCCAGAATTGGAGGAGCGTAGATGTCTCGGGGGTTGTGGGGCTGGAGGAGGTTACAGAAATAGGGAGGGGCGAGGCCATGGAGGGATTTAAAAACAAGGATGAGAATTTTAAAATCGAGGCGTTGCTTAACTGGGAGCCAATGTAGGTCAGCGAGCGCAGGGGGTGATGGGTGAACCGGACTTGGTGCGAGTTAGGACATGGGCAGCAGAGTTTTGGGTGACCTCAAGTTTACGAGAAGGGTGGGTAATTATGTTGGGTGTCTCTCTATCTCTCTCTCTCTCTATCTCTCTATCTCTATCTCTCTCTCTCTATCTCTCTATCTCTCTCTATCTCTCTATCTCTCTATCTCTCTCTCTCTCTCTCTCTATCTCTCTATCTATCTCTCTATCTCTCTATCTCTCTCTCTCTCTATCCTTCTGCCCTTGATACATTGTATTCCCGAAAGCAACATTGGTAATGGCCAGCCGAGGGTGGCTGCCTGGAGGGGAGTGACATTCTATGGAAAAAGGGGTGACTGAGGGTAAGAGGAGGGCAGAGAGGGAGAAGGGAGAGGTGATGGCTGGATGGAGGAGAGGGGAGGTGAGAGAATAGGGTAGGTATAGGGGGGGGAGGAGAAGAGTGGGCAGCAAAGGGGGCTGGGGTCACGGGTGAGAAACGTCCATCATGGTGAAACGATAGCGTAAAATGAAGGCTGTTTCGTTGATGAGATGTTTATCTTACTGTATTATTTTTTAATATCTTTTCAACAGGCACTATCAGTCCTACAATACTCCATGATGACCTACAATCAACCCAAAAAGCAGGATATAGTCAAATTCTACTTCCTGTTTTCTCTGCAGTTTCTGCTCCGAGAGGTGAGTTGGTCATTGTTCTGTAAACTCTGTTGTCTCATCAAAATTCCGAAGGCTTTGCAAACCTTCCGGCACATTGGTCGGGAATTTCCTCGGAGCTGCTCCCGCTCTCCCGGCGTTACATCGCCGGAAGTGCATTGGACACCCTGTTTACTTCACTTCCGGTGAAGTTATGGCAGAGGGAGCAGGAGCAACTCTGAGGAATTTCCCAGGTCACTGGAAGCTCCTCCCTCGTGCCTTGTCAATGGGAATTCCATTTTAAAAAGTCAGCATTGACCCGCATCTATCAGTTACGCCTCCAGGTGGCGCTGTGATTGGCATATTGAAGGATCTGTCACTTAACGTTAGCTCCAAACCCCAGTGATGACACCATTGTTTGTGCCTTTGAAGTCAGCCTGTGTATAAGCATACAACCCCATTATAAATCCATTGCGTGGCACTGCAGAATTAAGGTTTCTGTAAAAAAAAAAAATCTGATATGAGATAGTCACTAATAAATCCAATAGGGAATTCAGGAGAAACTTCTTTACCCAGAGAGTGGTGAGAATGGGGAACTCGCTACCACAGGGAGTGGTTGAAGGGAATAGCAAAGATGCATTTAAGGGGAAGCTAGATAAACACATGAGGGAGAAAGGAATAGGATATGTTGATGGGGTAAGATGAAGAGGGGTGAGAGGAGGCTCGTGTGGAGCATAAACACCGGCACAAACCAGTTGGGCCGAATGGCCTGTTTCTGTGCTGTAAATACTTTGTAAATCTATGTAAGTCTTTCTCAACAGCATCGCGAATGCAGCTTTTTTTTTTAAACCTCGACGCTCTTAGGCTTCCAGTGCGCCTCCAGGCAATCCCACCCACTCCCCGCATCCACTGAAGAAATTGCAAACCCCACACCCCTTGATTTTTGCCATGGGTTTCGGCATCCAACCCTTGTGAGCTTGTAACATGCGTTGGGGAACTACAGGCCCCTGGCAGGCCGAGAACAATGCACGGACATGAGAGACGTGATAGGGTGAACAGGGAGAAACGGTTTCCACTGGCAGGAGGGTCGGTGACCAGAGGAAACAGAGTTAAAACGATTGTCAAAAGAACCAGAGGCGAGATGAGGAGAAATACTTTAACGCAGCGAGTTGCTGTGATCTGGAATGCGCTGCCTGAAAGGGCGGTGGAAGCAGATTCAGTAGTAACTTTCAAAAGGGAATTGGATAAATACTTGAAAAGGAAAAAAAATTGCAGGGCTGTGGGAAAAGAGTAGGGGGAGTGGGACTAATTGGATCGCTCTTTCAAAGAGCTGGCGCAGGCACGATGGGCTGAATGGCCTCCTTCTGTGCTGTATCATTCTATGACACCTCTATCACTTCAGAAACCAGTGTGCAATGATCTGTTCTCCTCCATTCATCCCAAATCATTATGTCCATATTTCCCCATCTAATAACTGCATACCAATTTTGCCAGTATAGGAGTGGATTTTAAAACCCTACCCCTCCTCCCACCTTCTGACCTTATCGGGCTTGTTTTCCCCCTTCCCCAACCCCCATGGCAGACCTACCCTCCCACCCCTCCACTGACAGTCTTTCTGGGCCCTTTCCCATGGCTAATGGATCTTTTGAGCTTGTAAATCCCCTCAAAAATGTTGATGGACGCTTACCCACTGTGACGTTTTTTGGGCCTGCGCCCCCACTCCCCTTGATGGATTTTTCTCACTTGTGAACCCAGTCCCTCTTCTCCTCCTCCCCTCCACATACCCCTCCTCTCCTCCATCCACCCATCTCCTCTTCCTCCTTCCATCCTACCCTCCCACCTCTTACCCTCTCCTCTCAGCCCATCTGCCTCTTCCCTTCCTCTTCCACAGCCTCTGGACCTTACCCCCCAACCCTCCTTCCTCTCCCCCTTCCCTCATCCTCTCCTTCCTCTGCCCTGTTCTCTCTCCTTTCCTCCTTCCCCTATCTTCCCTCCCTTTTCTTCCCCTCCCTGCTATGTCAGCTGTGGCTCAGTGGGTAGCACACTCGCCTCCGAGTCAGAAGGCTGTGGGTTCATAGTCCCCACTCCAGGGACTTGAGCACATTAAGCTGACACTCTAGTGCAGTGCTGAGGGAGTGCAGCACTATCAAAGGTGCCGTATTTCGGATGAGATGTTAAATCGAGGCCCCGTCTGCCCTCAGGTAAATGATCCCATGGCTCTATTTCGAAGAAGAGCAGGGGAGTTCGTCCTGGGACAATATTTATCCCTCAACACACATCACTAAAACAGGCTATCTGGTCATATATCTTATTGCTGTCCATGGGAGCTTGCTGTGCGCAACTTGGCTGCTGTATTTCCTGCATTACAACAATGACTACACTTCAAAATACCTAATTGGCTGTAAAGCGCTTTGGGATGTCCCAAGGTCATGATGGGTGCTATGTAAATGCAAGTCTTTCTTTATTTTGCCTTTATTTAAAGGGAATTTTAACACTCGGATTTGAACTGTAGTTAATTTGTAAAAAAAAAAGTAATAATTTGAATGCAATGATTATCACTCCAGGGCTTTCTGAATCGAGAGGGTCAGCCCCAAGGGTTCGCAGGCCTGGTGATGCACATACATTATCATGAACCAGCCAACTTCGTTTTCATCCAGTTCCTGGTACAGGGCCTACTGCACCAACTCTGTCAGCCCGGGAAATCACGTGAGTTAAACACAGTCGCCGGGAATTTCCCGGGAGGGAGGGGGGGTACTCCCGATCGCCCGCCCAGGGAGGAAGGGAGGAAAGAATGAGTTTGGGGCATGACTTAGAATTACTGAACCGAGGAAATATTCCCCCGCTCTTCAAACAGTGCCATGGAATCTCCAATGTCCACCTGTGCAGGCATTCAGCTTAAAGTCTTATCCTAAAGACGGCACCTTCAGCAATGCAGCACTCCCTCAGTATCAGCCTAGACTACATACTTAGATAGCTGAGCGAACGAGGAATGCACAACCTGTTGAGTCAGAGACAAGAGTGCTACTGACTGAGCCAAGCAAGACTCGAAGTTGCAGGAGGAACTATTTCTTGGCATTGAAAGATAAAGATATAGCACAGTGCTGGATACTGTGCTAGGATGACGGGCAGGAAAAGACCAGTTGGTCCATCAAGCCTGTCCCACACCACGATGGCCGGAACATCATCACTTAAACACTTCTTCCCCCACCCCCACTCCCCACCCATGTAACCTCCTGGGAGAGAGAGAAAAACTCAGGGCTAAAAGGGAAAAAAACGGGTTTGGAAAATTCCCCTCCGACCCCCTCAGGCAATCAAAACCAACCCAGGAAATCACACGGACCAAGTGCTATCTGTAAAACTACTTGCCTTCTATATGATGGGATCTCTGCCCCAGTCAGGAAGCGGTCCAGCTCCCTCTTGAAGGCAGACCGAGAGTCAGCACCAGAGTCAGCATCAGTAATGCATTCCAGAGATCTCACTACCCTCCGGAAAAATTTGATGAATAGATGTATAACGCGCTAATACAACAATACAATCAGGCAAATTTAGTGTTCCCAACATAGAACTGTCTGGATCCACACTTGCTTAAAAAAGCTGTTCACCTCTTAACATCCACCAGTTCTGATGAAAGATCACTGTAATATATGTGGATAGAACAAATGAAGGACAGAGACACGATGAGTTATTAATGCATGTCCTTGCTTTATTAGGCCAGAGTGAACTGAGCATGCTCATACCGAGCCATGTGCTAATACATTACACTGCTTTCCCCCTTAAAAAAATGTACATAGTCCACTCTCAAATACAACAAAACTATGGTCCCACCTTTCCCAGCATTACGTGTACCACACAACAAAAACTCCTGGCTTTTTTTTCTTTTAAATGAACTACAAATCCAGTTTAATAACAGGTTTGCGGAGCCTTCCTGATCTCCTTACAGAAGGTGTTGGTGTTGAACCAATTTTCGAGCTGTTTTGTTTTGGTTCCGAACTCAAAGATGATCCTGTTTCTATCTCAGACTTGTTTGAAGCTGTATGTTTCACTTCAATTCACTTTGAGTGACTATCTACAAGTACCAGGAAATAATCATTTGCTTTCTCACAGAAGTCTACATGTGCTCTCTGAAAAGGTCTATTTGACCATGACCAGGATTGTAGTAGAGTTTTGGGTGATTTGTTTCTGCAATTTTGGCAAACGCTGTATTTGCTGACAAGTGATTCAAGATCACTGTCCAATCCCAGGCCAGTAAACAAAGCTTCTTGCAATTGATTTTATACTGACGATCCCTGGATGTTCATTATGAAGTTCAGTCAGAATTCTATCTCTCAAAGAAGTAGGTACCACCACTCTGTTTCCCCACTTGATACAACCTTGCTCACAAGACAATTCAGTTATGGAATGGTTTCATCTCTGTGTCCAGATACTGATCAGTCCATCCGTTCAAGGTGTTTTCATACAATCTTTTCAGTACTGAGTCCTTTTGAGTTTCATCTGCAATCTCAGTTGCATTCACGGGAAAGTCTTTGTCAACTGCACCCAGCGTGAAAGTCTCACCTTCACTCCCAACACACGAGTTCTCATGTGGCAACCTGGACAAGGCGTCTGCGATTGCATTTTGCTTTGAAGTGCGATATTCAGTCATGTAGTCATATTGTGACAACAACACTGCCCAACATTGCATTCTTGATGCGGGCATTGCGGGGATGGCAGATTTGGGCCCCAATATTGCTCGGAGCGGTTTGTGATTGGTTATTGGGTATGGTAGCATAGTGGTAATGTTACTGGGCTAATGATCTGGCAATGTGAGTTCAACCCCCACCACAGCAGCTGGAGAATTTAAATTCAGTCAATTAAAAAAAAAAAATCTTGAATAAAAAGCTAGTATCAGTAAGGGTGACCATGAAACTATAAGATTGTTGTTGGCAGGAAAAATCCTAGAGCAATTTATTATCTTAATGGCAAGAAACTGGAGAGTACTGAAGTGCAAAGGGATCTGGGGGTCCTGGTGCACGAAACTCAAAAGGTTAGTATGCAGGTGCAGCAAGTGATTAAGAAGGCAAATGGAATGTTGGCTTTCATTGCTAGGGGGATAGAATATAAAAATAGGGAGGTATTGCTTCAGTTGTACAAGGTATTGGTGAGACCGCACCTGGAATACTGCATACAGTTTTGGTGTCCTTACTTAAGGAAAGACATCCTTGCTCTCGAGGCAGTGCAAAAAAGGTTCATTCGGTTAATCCCGGGGATGAGGGGGTGGTCATATGAGGAGAGGTTGGGTAGATTGGGACTCTACTCATTGGAGTTCAGAAGAATGAGAGGCGATCTTATTGAAACATATAAGATTGTGAAGGGGTTGGATCGGGTGGATGCAGGGAGGATGTTCCCGATGACGGGTGAGACGAGAACTAGGGGACATAGTCTTAGAATAAGGGGCTGCTCTTTCAAAACTGAGATGAGGAGGAACTACTTCACTCAGAGGGTGGTAGGTCCATGGAATATACTGCCACAAAAAGCTGTAGAAGCTACAACATTAATTAAATTTAAAACAGAAATAGACAGTTTCCTAGAAGTAAAGGGCATTAAGGGTTACGGGGAGCGGGCAGGAATTTGGACATGAGTCTAGGTTCGGATCGGTCATGGCCCTGTGGGTAGTGGAGCGGGCCCAGGGACTGTGTAGCCTGATTCTGCTCCTATTTCGTGTGTGCAATTCTGTTAGATGCAGGAGATGGTTCTGTGATAGATAGTAGATTGGCGGTTAGGATCAGATCAGCCATGATCTTATTGAATGGCGGAGCAGGCTCGAGGGGCCGATTGGCCTACTCCTGCTCCTATTTCTTATGTTCTTATGTTCTTATATGTTGTATAAAATCCATCTGGTTCATTAATGTCCTTTAGTGAAGGAAATTTGCCAGTCTGGCCTGCCTATATGTGACTCCAGTCCCACAGCAATGTGGTTGACTCTTAACTGCCCTCTGAAATGGCGGCTCACCACCACATTCTCAAGGGCAATTAGGGATGGGCAATAAATGCTGGCCTTTCCGGCGACGCCCACATCCAATGAACGAATAAAAAAAAAAATCAGGGTAAACTTTCTGCCGAGCAGGAGCTGTTGGAATTTCTTGATTCCAAACACTATGGCGAGTGCTTCCTTTTCAATTTGCGCCTAGTTTGTTTCGTTCTTTGTGAGGGTTCGTGATGCGAACGCGATTGGTTTCTCTTGGCCATCATCCATTGCGTGGCTTATGACAGCTCCCACACCATAGCTGGAAGCATCAAACGCTAACTTAAGCTCACGCTCTGTGTCGTAGTGCACAAGTAGAGCATCTCTAGAGAGACTTCTCTTACAAGCGTCGCGAGCTTCCTGTTGCGCTTTTGTCCACTTCCACTGGACATCCTTCTTGAGGAGCTCATGCAATGGAGCTAACATGGTCACTAACTCAACTCAGGTAAGAAACGTGCGTTGCTCTGGACCATTCCAAGGAAAGCTCTTAACTCAGACACATTCTGTGGCTTTGGAGTATTGATGACAGCATTAATCTCAACTGGTTGCGAGCCATTTGCATCAACTTTCAGACCAAGGTACACAACCTCGGGCTGCACAAATACACATTTGCTCCTTTTCAATTTGACATTGTGGGAATTCAACCTTTGAAGCACTAAATCTAACACTTCCAGATTTTCTTCCTCGCTGCTTGTTGCGATCAGCACATTGTCTTGATTGCATAAGCAATTTCGAACTCCTTGCAAAATCTTATCCACCGTAGCCTGGAAGATTTTGGGGGAGGACTTTACACCATACGGCAGCTTGTTGTATGAGTTCAGGCCCTTGTGTGTGTTGATGGTGAGATACTGTTGACTCTCTGAGGGAGAAATTTGATATTGTCCTATTTGGGGTGGCAACTTTTAAAAGTTGAAAAAATTAGCGCCAGGCGCTCCTGCTTTTCTACTTTAAAAAAAATTCGGTGTTTGCGCTTCAGGAAGGAAGTGGAGCGCTAAATCAAGCAGCGGGCGGTAGGTGAGCAGCGCTGCACACTGGGCCGTGCAGCGCTGCCGCGTTGGAAGGCTCCTTCCCTCCCTTAAAGGGAAGGGCCATCGCTGCAGGCTCTGCAAGGGGAAAAACTTACCTGGTCCCCAACGGCAGCCGTGATCCGGCCCGATGCACTGCAGCAGAGTGCCGGGCTGATCGAGCGCTGGCGAAGACAAATGAAAAAATAAGATAAAGAGCATTTCACAATTTTTTTCACTTACCTCGGCCACTTCGCCTTTAAGTATCGCCCCCGAAGTGCCGGCCTCCCGGTGAACGCCTTCTGCAGCTGCCGATGATTTCGCCTGGCGATGCTGCAGGGGGCGGAACCGAAGTTCGGGTCCGTAGCGCTACCGGGGCAATGCGCACGGCGATGACGTCACGATCTCCGGGCGAAGGAGATCGGGGTGCAACGCCGTACCGCCGCCGCAAATAGCGGGAGTCGATCTTCTCGCCGTGCCCGGTTGGTAACTGCTTCGCGCCCCGTTATCGCCCCCTGGAGGCAATAACGGGAGGCTCTAAGGAGGCCAATTTCTAGCCCTCTTCTTTGTCAATATTCAGCTGAGTGTAAGCATGTCAAGCTTGGAGAAAACCTGTGACCCAGAGAGAGCTGCATACAAATCTTGTGATGTAGGTAACGGGTACTGCTCATAATCAACTGCTTGGTTGATAGTAACTTTGTAGTCACCGTACAAGCGTACAGTTTTGTCTGCTTTGGGCACTACCACAATCGGGGCAGCCCATTCACTTTTGTCAGTTTTTACCAGCACTCTATTCTCTCTCAGTTTCTCTAGCTCTCCCAACACCTGACTTTTCAACGCATATGGGACCGGCCTTGTCTTACAATAGACAGGCTTCGCGTTGGACTTGATGCGGATATGCGCGTCATACCCAGTGATGCCCGCATAACTGTCTGTGATCATGCTTTCGTACTTCTTCAGCATTGTGTCGAGTTGCTTTTTTGAAGCATCTACACTGAAGTCACCTGACGAAGGAGCAGCGCTCCGAAAGCTTGTGATTTCAAATAAAGCTGTTGGACTATAACCTGGTGTTGTGCGACTTCTCGCTACAATAATAGGCAGCTTAACTGACTGGCCATTGTGTTGAACACATGTCTCTAGAATTTCTCCGGAGTAGGTGTTTAACTCTATGGTACTCTTTGTAAGTGGAATTTGATTAAACTTACTCTCATATGTGTCCTTACTCATGATAGAGCAGTCCGCCACCGTGTCGATACACAGATCAATATATTGCTCATTGATCAAGAGTTTTGTACAGAAGTCTTTCTCACGACTGCTAGCGTTACCACTAGTGGCGCAGATACTGTAGATGCCTAGTTCTTCAACATCAGGTGTGCTCACTTCGATATTGTGAACTCCTCCCTTTTGTTGTCGCTGCTTTGCATTGCCACTAGAATGGTTCTTACTTCCTACTTTCGATCTAGCTCTGCAAGCTGTTGAAATATGGCCTTGTTTTTGGCAGTGAAAACACTTTGCATTTCTGTATTGGCAGGACTGTGGTGAGTGATTTCCATTACAGCGATACCAATTCACTGAACTGCTCTCACCGACATGCTTTTGACTTGGTCTCACAACTGTAGGTTTGACGGTGGCTTTGTGACTGTAGACCTCAGCTGCACTAGTCACTTGAGTTGGCCGGAGCTCCCTTGTATTCTTAGACACCATCTCCATAGATAGGGCAATTTTGCATGCTATGTCAAACGTTAGGTTCAGTGTGTTCAGTAACTTGGACAGTGTGCGCTCATCCACCAGTCCACACACAAACTTATCTCGTAACGCACGATCCAAAAATGTGCCGAAGTTACAATGCAAAGACAGGTTCTTAAGAGCTACAATATACTCACTGATAGTTTCACTTTGTCTTTGGTTTCTGGTACCAAACTTATAGCTCTCTGCTATTTCTAACAGCTTTGGGTCGAAATGGTCCTTGAGTTTCTCAACAATGTCTTCAAACGACTCATCCTTCGCTTTCCCTGGCCCGAGTAGCTTTGTCAACATTCCATAGACATCTGGCCTGATCTCTTCCGTTCACGAATTACTTT
This sequence comes from Squalus acanthias, assembly GCA_030390025.1. Classification (NCBI taxonomy): domain Eukaryota; kingdom Metazoa; phylum Chordata; class Chondrichthyes; order Squaliformes; family Squalidae; genus Squalus; species Squalus acanthias. The sequence continues at coordinate 255,768,146 of CM059425.1, forward strand.
ATTTTGAGCTTGAACATTCTTATCTGCACCTTCAGTCTCAATAATGTTATTGGCCCTAAAAATCATCTCCATCCGCTCAATGTAAGGATGGAATGGTTCACGAGCTCAGTCACACATGCCGAAGCTTCCGATGAACATAAGAATTAGAAGCAGGAGTCGGCCATTCGGCCCCTCGAGCCTGCTCCGCCATTCAATAAGATCATGGCTGATCTGCTACTTCAACTCCACTTTCCTGCCCGCTCCCCATATCCCTTGATTCGTTGATTCTCGTAGGCGCGGCCGCGATTGTCCCATTGAACAGTGACTCAGCACGCTACCTGTGTACCTGTGAGAACCAACGCCGCTGTTGCTGTGTATACTTGCCCGCGAAGGCGAAGCACAGACGATTCTGCATGAGCACTAACGGTAAAACATCGCAAAAATTCAGTTTAGGTGTCACAAATTCACCTTAAACTTGCCCACTCGAAGGTTGAACACTGTGTCCTTCCATGATCCTTAAAAATGGCTTTGGGATCCCATCCTCGTCGCCAAAATGTAATATATGTGGGTAGGACAAATGAAGGACAGAGACGGGATGAGTTGTTAGTCCATATGCTTGCTTACTAGGCCAAAGCGAACTGAGCGTGCTCATACCGAACTCTGTGATAATACATTACAAGCACCGATCTGAAATGTGAATTAATCTGCTGCCACATAGGCCTACACTTCCCAATCCAGCGCTGACAGCTTTGGCTATTGGTTTTGAAAGATGCCAAACGGTGCCGGCTGTAAATTGGGCGCTCGGGCCTGCGTAGCCTCATTCCGTCATGCGCTGCCACCGCACAAAGTTTCATAACCAAAGTGAAACTCCGCCCATGTTGGACACCTGAAGAAAATCATCAGATCGGAGAATCTTACGGCACAGAAACAGGCCCCTCGGCCCAACCAGTCCATTCTCCTTGAAAGAGCTGTCCAATTATTCAGCTGTGTCTCAGTGGGTAGCACACTCGTCTCTGAGTCGAAGGTTGTGGCTTCAAATCCCACTCCAGGGACTTGAGCACAAAAATCCAGGCTGACTCTCCAGTGCAGTGCCGAGGGAGTGCTGCACTGTCGGAGGTGCCGCCTTTTGGATGAGACGTTAAACCGAGGCTCCGTCTGCCCTCTCAGGTGAATGTAAAAGTTCCCATGGCCACTATTTTGAAGAAGAGCAACACGGTGGCATAGTGGTTAGCACTGTTGCTTCACAGCGCAAGGGACCCGGGTTCGAATCCGGCCTCGGTGTGACTGTCTGTGTGGAGTTTGCACATTCTCCCCGTGTCTGCGTGGGTTTCCTCCGGGTGCTCCGGTTTCCTCCCACAGTCTAAAGGTGTGCAGGTTAGGTTGATTTGGCTATGATAAATTGACCCTTAGTGTTTTGGGGATTAAATACGTGGGGTTACGGGGATAGGGTGGGATATGTGTCGGTGCAGGCTCGATGGGCTGAAATAGCCTCTATCTCCATTGTGTGATTCTGTGAGGTGTCCTGGCCAATATTTATCCCTCAACCAACATAACAAAAACAGATGATCTGGTCATTATCACCTTGCTGTTTGTGGGAGCTTGCTGTGCATAAATTGGCTGCCGCGTTTCCCACATGACTACACTTCAAAAGTACTTCATTGGCTGTAAAGCGCTTTGAGACGTCCGGTGGTCGTGAAAGACGCTGTAGAAATGCAAGTCTTTCTTTCTAGTCCCACTCCCCACTGCTCTTTCCCCACAGCCCTGCAATATTTTCCTTATTCAAGTATTTATTTAATACCCTTTTGAAAGTTACTATTGAATCTGCTTCCACCGCCACCGCCCCTTTTCAAGCAGTGAATTCCAGATCACAACAACTCGCTGCGTAAAAGAAAGGAGTCAAATTCCACAGGACCAAATGGTCAAAGATTGCTGAGACAGTTCGAAAAGGCAGGACACACAAGGCCTTGAGAGGGTCTGCACCCAGAGAAGATGGGGCCGACACATTCCAATCATCCGTAAAACCAATTGAGATAATTGCATCTGGTATTAACATTATGGAGAAGCTGAATGCAAACGGACAACTGTTCATCATTGAGGCTTGTTAACTTTTGAGGCCTAGTGGTGTGATTGGACAAAATGGGGCTCTCCCCTAACTTTTACTCACGCCCCAACTGGCAAGAACCATCTAAATGGTAAGAAGCGAGGAAGTGTGGAGGAGCAGAGAGATGTAGGGGTCCATGTACACAAATCACAAAATATGTAAAAAATATTCTCTTCTCTTTTGCCATTTACCTTAAATCTGTGTCCTTTGGTTACCGACCCTTCTTCATATCTACTCTACTGAAACCCAATATAATTTTGAACACCTCTATTAAATCTCCCCTTCACCTTCTAGTCTCTAAAGAGAACAATCCCTGCTTCTGCAGTCTATCCGTTTAACTGTAATTCGTTGTCTCTGGAACCATTCTGATAAATCTCGTCTGCACCCTCTCTAAGGCCTTGACACCCTTACTTAAGTGCGGTGCCCAGAATTGGACACAATACTCCATCTGAGGCCTAACCAGTGTTTTATAAAGGTTTAGCATAACTTCCTTGCTTTTGTACTCTATGGGGGAAAAATTGGGTGGTGTCCCTCTGCCGGAAATTCAGTAGTAGCGCCCCAAGCAGGAGGAGGGGCGCTACTGGATGCGCTCCACCTCCACCTTGGGGTGCTACAACTGAAGATCGCGGCGCTACGTGCTGCCGCGCCACGCGCATCGGCACGTAGCGCCGCGGTATTATAGGCCTCCTCCCCTGATTAAAGGGGAGGGGCCTAGCACTGCGCCCACCGGGGCCCTGCCGGACCACCGGGGAGCGGGGTGCCGGGAAAACAGCCCGGCACTCGAGGAGTGCCAAGCTGAGCAATCGCGGCCGGCACCCTGAAAAAGAAGGGGAAGGGGGGCAGGTGCTGGCAGTCGGCCCAAATAAAAATGGCCGCCCGACACCTGCCCCTTTTACTAGCGCTGCCGCCGTTGCAAAAACGCCCCCTGATCCTGTCGGACATATCGTCCGGCGATAGGTCAGGGGGCGCAAGTGAAGTTTGCGGCCGGGGCGCTAGCAGGACGCTGCTCACGGCGATGGCGGTGCAGCGCCACAGGGCGCTACCGCCGCTAAACTCCCACTGAATTTTGCGGCAGACATTAGCGCCGCCGCACCGGCGCTCTAGGGTATAAAGCCCCAGATCCCGTATGCTGGAAGCACACAGCAGGTCCGGCAAAGCATTGGTGGGGAGAGAAAGGTTTCAGGTCGATGACCCTTCATTAGAACTGCAAGATGTTAAGAGATGAGCAGCTTTGGGGCAAATGCAGTGCCAGGGAGTTGGGAGTCTGAAATTTACCTGATTGTAAAGTTGTATTATCATATTACATATCTATTCATCCAAAGAGTGCAGAATCATAGAATCATGGAATAGCACAGCACAGAAGGAGGCCATTTGGCCCATCGAGTCTGCGCTGGCTCCTTCAAAGAGCAATCCAGTTAGTCCCACTGCCCCGCTATTTCCCCATATCCCGGCAATTTTTTTTCTCCTTATGGCTTCATTAACTGACTTTTTTTTACACTGTTAAGTAAGTTTTAGTCAAACACAAACGTGACTCTTGCCTGGCAGCTTTTAACATTCTTGTGTCTGCGGCTGCTATTGAGGACCTTGGGTCATTGTTGTAAATCAAGATTTTTGCAACCATTGGTGTGGATTTAGGGATTCGAAATAAGGACATTCGAGTTGCTGTACACAGTTTTAAGATGTTCTTTGCACTTTTCAATTTGCACTGTGGGTAGGTCGAGGTTTTTAATCACCATTCTCACTGATGGTGTGAAACGACATCAAGGAACGTTGGCACACAACCTGCACCTTCAGCAGCTTCCAGCTAAAAGGCTTCGTGTTTACCCTTTTTAACAGATTCAAAGACATTTTCAGAAGACGTGATGGAGGCATTAGTTCTCATACTGGCAAACCTATTTGGGCGGAGACACCTCCTGCCGTGTTTGGCCGAAGAGAGCGTTACTTTCCAACAGTCCAAGGTGAGTGACAGAAGGGATAATGTGGCTAAAAATCTGTGTACCCCTTTCTCCCCGCCACACTCCCAATCTAAGTCCTGCGGCGAAGGGTCAGAAATTAGGCCAAGGCCTGGCTGTGAGGGTCAAAGGTCGTCTGTGTCAGATGGAGGGGGTGGGGTGGGGTCTCTTCAAACTAGGAGTTTCCCGAGCCTTGTCCTGGGGACCTGCTGGTGGGCCAGTGGGTCCTGTGAGATGAGAGGGAACAGAGGAACAGGAAGAGGCCAGTCAGCCCCTCGAGCCTGTTCCGCCATTCCATGAGATCATGGCTGATCTATGACCTAACTCCATCCACCTGCCTTGGCTCCATATCCGTTTATACCCTTGTTTAGCAGTGCAGTGACTGTTGTTATGTCGGCACGTTCATCAGACAGGGATTACTTCACATGATCGCAGTGCATGATCGATTTGTCATCACCTTCGAGTGAGAAAGCTTTGGTTCAGCTCACTAACGCACCTTAATACTAGTAGTCCCCATAGGTTTGCACGAGAGGATAAATGGGCTCGTTTTTTGGATTCCGCTCACAGTTTGCATCCCACAATTTAATTATTTCTTGTGCTTAGGTATTTCTGGATGATCTTCCCGATGAGTTTGCAGACTGCGTTCGAAAATACAACAGGAACGCACTCCAGGTCTTTGGAAACTTTCTTCTCTCCATCTCAAAACAGGCCAACTTGGAAGAGGAGCTCAAGCTTCCTCTCTCGGACACATGTAAGAGCTTTCCCGCATAAACGTGCCAGCCCGATTAGTCTGTAGAGCTCGGGGTTGGGAGCACGTTAAGCTGATAATTTAATCCGGGATAATGTAAATTGAGAATAATGTGCCAGCAGTTTTTTTTTAATTCATTCGCGGGATGTGAGGGTCGCTGGCAAGGCCAGCATTTATTGCCCATTCCTAGTTGCCCTTGAGAAGGCGGTGGTGAGCCGCCTTCTTGAACCGCTGTAGTCCGTGTGGCGAAGGTGCTCCCACAGTGCTGTTAGGGAGGGAGTTCCAGGATTTTGACCCAGCGACAATGAAGGAACGGCCGATATATATCCAAGTCAGGATGGTGTGTGACTTGGAGGGGAATTTGGAGGTGGTGGTGTTCCCATGTGCCTGCTGCCCTTGTCCTTCTAGGCGGTAATGGTCGCGGTTTTGGGAGGTGACCTGTGGTAGGACACTTCTGTGTTACGCAACCAAACCAGGTGCTTGTGCAGTGGTCTCGGGCAACAGGTTTGAATATTAAGCTATTTGGGTGAGACCTCTTCAAACATTGACTTACTTCTGGGAGCCCCCTGTTCTAGGAACATCGGAACAGGAGGAGGCCATTCAGCCCCTCGAGCCGGTTCCGCTATTCAATGAGATCATGGCTGTTCTGTACCAACTTCTGAAAGACAGCATCAGGAAAACCAGTGCCACTGTTGCAGAAAACATGTTATTATTATTATTAATGCGCTGCAAGAGAAATAATGGGGACGATTTTAAGCTAACTCGCTGATCGGGACGGTGATGGGATCGGGTGCAAGGCAGGTTTGAAACTGCGCCCGATTTTGCTCTCCATTGAATTCAATATCGGGCAGGGTGTAAAACCGGCGTCCCGCCCGATCCCGTGCGATTCCCACCCGGCGAGTTAAGTTAAAATTAACCCCAATTCCCTCTTTGTTTTCCGGTGCGCGGGCCCTTTAACTGGCCGCGCGGCCCACTCAAATGTTCACGCACGCGCGGATTTCTCATATATAAAAGCCGGTGCGCGGGACCTCCAGAGCGCCACACGGCCGCGCGGCTTAACGGGAACATCGCCCCCAGTGTACTAGCAAACCAACAAGTAGAGAAAAATGCTGAATAATAACATTCAAAGGGGAATTGGATAAATACTTAAAGAGGAAAAACAATTGAAAGGTTATGGGGAAAGAGCAGTGGGGGGGAAGTGGGACTCATTGTTTAGCTCTTTCAGAGAGCCGGCACAGGCACGATGGGCCGAATGGCCTCCTTCTGTGTAATATGATTCTATGAAAAGACGAGTAACGTGGTCTGCTGCATGGAAGCTAGAGTGCAGCCTTTAACACGCGAGTTCTGGTTAACGATTGTAGCAGCAGTCAGGGGGAGCAGTAAGTCAGTAGGAAACACTGTTTGGTTCACTCACTGGTCTATCAGCTAGCTTGTCTGGATGTCTCATTGATTTTCAAGAGTGCCTAACACAAGAGCAGCTGGTATACAGCTCAACAAGAGACCAGGGCTTGGCACACAGGCATGTATCGAACATTTTTTTCTGGCCCTTGCTGTGCGTAGACTCATCCACTGAAAGTTGCCCCGGGCTGGAGAGAGTAGAGCTAGGGGTCGCAGTCTCAGGATAAGGGGTCGGCCATTTAGGACTGAGATGAGGAGGAATTTCTTCACTCAGAGTGTTGTGAATCGTTGGAATTCTCTGCCCCAGAGGGCTGTGAATGCCGAGTCTTTGAGTATATTCAAGGCTGAGATCGATAGATTTTTGGACTCTAGGGGAATCAAGGGATATGGAGATCGGGAGGGAAAGTGGAGTTGAGGTCGATGATCAGCCATGATCTCATTGAATGGCGGAGCAAGCTCGGGGGGCCATATGGCCGACTCCTGCTCCTATTTCTTATGTTCTTATGCTCTTAAATGCCGTAGAGACTGTCACAGCTCAGTCTGATCCAGTCCTCACCCAGTGTCTACACTCAAGCACCTCTGGTGTGGGTCAGGGGTGAAGAACCTGGCTGATATTTGCCTTGTCACTCACCCTCTCTTCCCCCCAACTCTGGGGCACAGCGGCTAATTGTAGCACCCCTACCATGCGCCAGTGCAGATCATTAACCAGCTGGGCGTTTCCGTGGCACTGGTACCACGGGGCTGGTTTGGTTTGGTGATTGAGGGAGCCGGGTGGGCACTGGGCGTGTGTTAGTTTGGACAGCGTGTAGTCTCTGAAGGTAGTAATGCAGCGATGGCTGCGGGGGGCGGTGGGGTCTGGAAATCTCTCTGGTCCCAGGCTCTCTTTGGGTTGTGAGGAGCAGTGGGACTTTAGATTGTTGGGGTGGGGTGGGGCGGAGAGGGTGTGGGGTTGAAATGTGGAGTCTGTAGACAAGGGAGCCGACATCTGTTGGTGCTTTCTCCACCAGCTGTAGACAACACACCACTCAGCAAGTTGGTTTTTCCAAGGAAACTTCTTAAAGCTTTGCTTTTTTAAGATAATTGGCATAAAAAATCCACTGGTGAGATGAGGAGAAATGTCTTTACTCAGCGAGTTGTTGTGATCTGGAACGCGCTGCCTGAAAGGGTGGTGGAAGCAGATTCAATAGTGACTTTCAAAAGGAAATTGGATAAATACTTAAAGGGGATAAATTTGCAGGGAAATGGGGAAAGAGCGGGGGGAGTGGGACTAATTGTGTAGCTCAGTCAAAGAGCCGGCACAGGCACGATGGGCCGAATGGCTTCCTAGTGTGCTGTCTAATTCTAAGCTCTCAGCAGATAGAAGGGAACACTCAGTTGCTGCTGTCTAGGTGAGTAATCTACTGTCTTGCATTTAACTACAATTGATGTTGAATTTATTACAACAGTATTCATTTTTTTCCCCCAGCGTTTATGGGTCCCCAGTTACCTGAAGCCACTGACTTCACCTCGGAGCTGTCCAAAGCCTTGAGCAGTCCGATAACAGCGGTGTCACCCTTTGCCTGCTTATCTGGCCACACTGATCTCGACCTGTTTAATTTTTATGACGTTGATTCAGTAAGTCCCTTTACTGACCTGATAGTAATATCACCAGGGGCAGGTTTAGGCAGCGAGATGCACCAAAGCAGCAAGACTAAATTGGACGGCTCTTTCAAAGAGCCGGCACAGGCTCGACGGGCCGAATGACACCCTTCTGTACTGTAAGGTTCTATGAGATGACATAACTCCAGTGGAAAGCCTTGGCCAGTAACTCGGACAACAGTGATAGGGTGCCGGTGGAGAATTTATTGCATCCAAAAATCGAGGGTCACCTTGGTTGAGTCGGCAGCATCTTGCCGGGGTCAGAACGTTGTGAGTTTAAGGTTAACTTGAGCACGTTGTTGACACTTCATGCTGGACTAAGGGAGTGCTGCTGCATTGACGAGACATTAAACTGAGGACAGTCCGCCTGCTCGGAAGGATCCTCCTCGCCCTATTTGAAGAAGAGCCAACACTATCAAAGCAGATCGACTGGTCATTTATCTCATTTGCTGTGTGTGGGAGCTTGCTGTGCGCAAATTGGCTGCTGCGTTCCCTACATTACATCAGTGACTGCACTTCAAAAGTGCTTCATTGGTAGTCAAGTACTATGGGACGTCCTGAGGATGTGATAAGACTCAATTTCACTCCTAATGGAAAACAGCCACTAATAGTGTTAGGAGCCATAAACAGACCCTGGCCTTGTTAAGCGGTGAATGTTAAAATTGTGCCAGGACATCAGTGCTAATAAATGTTTTATCCGTATCATGGAACACTTGGAATAGCACCAACATCTCCAGCTACAAGTCTGTCCTGATGTCACGGCCGTTTAACTCCAAATCCCATGGGGCAATTTTTGTTGGGTGGGCGATGGATGGGAAGGTCGCTGTGCTCATTTGATGGCTCTGGCGAGAGGCCCAAACAATCTTCATGGCTAAGGTCACCCACAGCTATATATTTTGACCTCGCAATTCGTTGACGATGCGCCCATTTTACAGGCGTAAGAACAGGCGCCAAAGTGTCCAACATGGCGGGCGGCTTACGCACGCACGCACATTCCGCGGCTGATATACAGGCGTCCAAGGCACAGCCTTTGCATATGCAAATAGGGGGCCTAATGCTTGTTCAAGCGCCCCTTCCTGAAATTGGGCTGCCCTGACCGCTGCCGGTGCCGGGCTGGATACGTTCGGGAAAATGTGCTCTGCGCGCAGCCTAACCGGCGGGTCCTTAAAGGGACCACAGAAATGGCCCCCCCACCTCCTCACCCGACCACCTCAGCCCCTCGCCCTAGAGATACCTGAGGGTTGCTGTCTGAAATGTAAACCCGCTTCCCCCGGCGAGCTGACCTGGGGTGGCGCAGCAGGAGTCTGCAGCTCACTTAGGTGAGCCCCCTGGGGACCCCCCAAGGTCGAGTGCTGGGCCTCGGGTCTGCCTGTTCAGGGGACTCGATGCCCGGTTCTGGCTGGTGGGCCGGCGCTATCCCCATTAGGGTGAACGGTCACCGCTCAACGAGCGTTCGCAGATAGCGGAGGATCTGGCGGGGGCGCGGGCGCGGCCCCTCCACGGAGCCGAGCTTGAAGTCAGGCCCCCCCCCGGAGGGAGTGTGAGCAATCTGGCGAGAGGGTGGGGTGGGGCGGAAGGCGCTGGAACTGAACGGCCGTCAACGGGCCTCAAATCACTGTAAGAAATATTTATTGTGGCCACTTTCCAAATCGTTCGGGTGCTCAACGCCTGCCACCAGTTGGCAGAGTCTGTGCGATACCCATTGGTAAATGAAACTGGCGTCAGGATCCTGTAACCAGCGTAGACCCCATGATTTAACCCTTCTAATAAAGCTCCCCTGCCTGTCTCAATCCACGAGTGTTAGCTGCCCATCTCGAAATCTGTCTGAAAGTCCCGTTGACCATGCCTTGGGTGAGCGCCAATTGAAAATTGCCCCCCCTCCCCTCCCCTCCCCTCTTCTCCCCTCCTGTCCTCACCCCTCCTCTCCCCTCCTGTCCTCACCCCTCCTTTCCCCTCCCCTCCCCTCTTCTCCCTCCTGTCCTCACCCCTCCTCTACCCTCCCCTTCCCTTTGCTCCTGTCCCCTCCCTTCTCCTCCCTCCCCCTCCCCCACCCTCTCCTCCCCTCTCCTCCCCTCTCCTCCCCTCCCCTCTCCTCTCCTCCCCTCTCCTCCCCTCTCCTCCCCTCCCCTCTCCCCTCCTCTCCTCCCCTCTCCTCTCCTCCCCTCTGGTCCCCTCCCCTCTCCTCCCCTCTCCTCCCCTCTCCTCTCCTCCCCTCTCCTCCCCTCCCCTCCCCTACCCTCTCCTCCCCTCCCCTCTCCTCCCCTCTCCTCCCCTCTCCTCCCCTCTCCTCCCCTCTGGTCCTCTCCCCATGCCGCCCCGCCCCTCCCCTCCCCTCCTCTCCTCCCTGGGCGTTATCAGTGGTAAATGGGTGTCCCTGGAGAGGAAGCCCGCGGTGTCCGCCGGTACGCTTGAGGCTTTCCACAATTGTTGTGCACGGGAGGAACCGAGTGCATTGACAACACCCGGGACCACATTTAAATTCAATTCGATAAGTTTCCTTTAAATTATTTCTAATTTACAGTTTATTGTTTGTGGCCCTTTAAAAAGGGGGCACTTGCTAACTCTTAACAATGATGACAGCAGTCATCCTAATTGGAAATTTAAATGAAAACAAAGAGTTAGCGATGGCAAACGTACCCGACCCTGTACTCGCACAATTACAACACGGATATACTTTTTGCCTCTTTCAGATTATTTTCCGCACACTTGGAATTCATGCGAACAACATCCCCGTTCTACGCTTGAAGTGCTACGATGGGCAAGGCAGACAGATGCCGCTTAATGCCTACGCGCTCGACTTCTACAAGCACGGCAGCTTAAATGCTTTGGTATCCGACAACGGGTGAGGAGCAATTGCCTAACGGTGTTTTTATCATGTAGATTAATATCTCAATCGCACCAAGCTGCCCATTTCCGTCTCCGCCCCTGCCTCAGCTCATCCGCTGCTGAAACCCTCATCCGCGCCTTTCTCGCCTCTAGACTTGACCATTCCGACGCTCTCCTGGCCGGCCTCCCACATTCTACCCTCCGTAGGCCTGAGCTGTGTAAACTCAGCTGCCCCGGTGTCCTAACTCGCACCGAGGCCCGTTCACCCGTCACCCCCTGTGCTCGCTGACCTACATTGGCTCCCGGTCCGGCAACGCCTCGATTTTAAAATTCTCATCCTCATGTTCAAATCCCTCCATGGCCTCCTCGCCCCCCCTCCCCATCTCTGTAATCTCCTCCAGCCCCACAACCCTCTGAGATCTTTCCGTTCCTCCAACTCTGGCCTCTTGCGCATCACCAGCTTTCCATCGCTCCACCATTGGCGGCCGTGCCTTCAGCTGTCGAGGCGCCAAGCTCTGGAATTCCCTTCCTAAACCTCTCCGCCTCTTTCCTCCTTTAAGACGCTCCTTAAAACCTACCTCTTTGAACAGGCTTTTGGTCACCTGTCCCTAATATCTCCTTATGTGGCTCGGTGTCAAATTTTGTTTGATAATCGCTCCTGTGAAGCGCCTTGGGACGTTTTACTACATTAAAGGTGCTATATAAATGCAAAATGTTGTTGCTTCTTTAAACAGTAAATTTATATTTATTCCCTCTTTGATCCATTAGGCTAAATAGAGGAGATGCCTTCACTCTGATCAAAGATTTCACATTGGTAATTGCTGCAATCAGGTAAAATTCTGTTTGTTTTTCAATTAACGCTGACTCCTTATTTTATTTTAATTAATTTTATTTAATTGCTAACCTGCAGAATCTTAAATCGAAACTTAGAAAGGTACAGGACTGCGAAACACAGGAACATAAGGAACAGGAGGAGGCCATCGAGCCCCTCGAGCCTCAGTTAGATCAGGGCTGACCTGTATCTCAGCTCCATCTACCCACCTTGGTTCCGTAACCCTCAATACCCTTACCCAACAAAAATCTCTCAATCTCAGTTTTGAAATTTTCAATTGACCCCCCCAGTCTAAACAGCTTTTTGGGGAGAGAGCGTTCCAGATTTCCACTACCCTTTGTGTGAAGAGGTGCTTCCTGATGTCACACCTGAACGGTCTGGCTCTAATTTTAAGATGATGCCCCCTTGTTCTGTACTGCCCCCCACACCCCCTGACCCACCAGAGGAAATTGTTTCTCTCTATCTACCCTAACAACTCCTTTGTAGTCTATTGGGAAGTTTCCCACAAAACTAACACCTCTCAATCAACCACTTCCTTAAAAATATCCACCCAATTCACCCCTACATTTTCCAGCTCCATCTGCCTCCACTGACTCCCCGGCCATTTCACTTCACACAAGCTCCTCCCTCTGCCTAAAGCAGTTGCATCTAGTTGATGCTTAACTGCCCTCTGAAGTGGCCTAATGAGCCACTCGGTTGTTACAACCAATATTGTTGGGACATTGTGCCCGGTTCTGGGGGAGGTGGGACCTGTACAGGTCGGATGGGCTGCACCTCAACCGAGCCGGTACCAATGCCCTCGTTGGGGTGGGGTTGCTTGTGCTGTTGGGGAGGTTTTAAACATAATTTGGCACCAGGATGTAGCATTAGAAAGGAGAAACAAGGTGCACAAAGGATTGGGAGAGACAGATAGCACTAGAGTAAGAAATAGTACGGTATTAGGTGGGGTCAGACTAAGAGAGAATACAAGAAGGTCTAAGATAGGTTTACAGTGCATGTGTGTGAATGCACGAAGCGCGGTAAATAAGGTTGGTGAGCTGCAGATGCAAATAGACGCATGGGAATATGATGTCGTGGCAATAATGGAGACCTGGCTCAAAAAAGGGCAGGAATGGATACTAAATATGCCTGGATATAAGGTGTTCAGGAAAGATAGGGAAGGAAAGAAAGGAGATGGGGTGGTGGTATTGATTAAGGAGAATGTTACAGTGCTGGAGAGAGAGGATGTCCTGGAGGGGGTCAAGGTCAGAATCTATTTGGTTAGAGTTGAGAAACAACAGAGGTGCCATTACACTACTAGGTGTATTCCATAGGCCGCCAACTAGTGAGAAGGATGTAGACAAGCAAATTTGCAGGGAAATTACAGAGAGGTGCAAGAACTATAGAGTAGTGATAATGGAGTCTTCAACTATCCTAATATAGACTGGGATAGTAATAGTGTAAAGGGCAGAGAGGGGGAAGAATTTCTGAAGTGTGTTCAGGAGAACTTTCTTGATCAGTACATTTGCAGCCCAACGAGGAAGGAGGCATTGCTGGATCTGATTGTGGGGAATGAGGTGGGTCAAGTGGAGCAAGTGTCAGTAGGGGAACATTTAGGGAACAGTGATCACAGTATCATAAGGTTTAGATTAGCTATGGAAAAGGGACAAGGAGCAATCTAGAGTAAAAATACTTAATTGGAGGAAGGCTAATTTCAGTGGGTTGAGAATGGATCTAGAATCAAAGATTGGCAGGCAAAACTGTAATTGAACAATGGGCTGCCTTTAAAGAGGAAATAGTTTGGGTACAGTCGAGGTACATTCCCAAGTGAGAACCAGGCTGAATATAGAAAGAGGGGAAGTGAAAAAGGAAATAAGAGGGGCAAATAAACCCCTGGACCTGATGGCTTACATCCTAGGGTCTTGAGGGAAGTGGCAGTAGGGATTGTGGATGCTTTGGTAATAATTTTCCAAAATTCCCTAGACTCAGCAAAGGTCCCAGCAGATTGGAAAACTGCTAATGTAAGACCCTTATTTAAAAAGGGTAGTAGGCAGAAGGCTGGAAATTCTAGACCAGTTAGCCTAACATCTGTGATGGGTAAAATTTTGGAGTCTATTATTAAGGAGACAGTAACGGAACATTTAGATAAACATAATTTAATAGGACAAAGTCAGCATGGCTTTATGAAGGGGAAGTCATGTCTGACAAATTTGCTTGAGTTCTTTGAGGACATAACGTACAGGGTGGATAAAGGGGAACCAGTGGACGTAGTGTATTTAGACTTCCAGAAGGCATTCGACAAGGTGCCACATAAAAGATTATTGCTCAAGATAAAAAATCACTGGGTTGGGGGTAATATTCTGGCATGGGTGGAGGATTGGTTATCTAACAGGAAGCAGAGAGTTGGGATAAATGGTTCATTCTCAGACTGGCAACCAGTAGCCAGTGGTGTTCCGCAGGGGTCGGTGCTGGGTCCCCAACTCTTTACAATCTATATTAACGATTTGGAGGAGGGGACCGAGTGTAACATATCAAAGTTTGCAGATGATACAAAGATGGGAGGGAAAGTAGAAAGTGAGGAGGACATAAAAAACCTACAAGGGGATATAGACAGGCTGGGTGAGTGGGTGGAGATTTGGCAGATGCAATACAATATTGGAAAATGTGAGGTTATGCACTTTGGCAGGAAAAATCAGAGAGCAAGTTATTATCTTAATGGCGAGAAACTGGAAAGTACTGCAGCACAAAGGGATCTGGGGGTCCTAGTGCAAGAAAATCAAAAAGTTAGTATGCAGGTGCAGCAGGTGATCAAGAAGGCCAATGGAATGTTGGCTTTTATTGCTAGGGGGATAGATTATAAAAACAGGGAGGTATTGCTGCAGTTATATAAGGTATTGGTGAGACCGCACCTGGAATACTGCATACAGTTTTGGTGTCCATACTTAAGAAAAGACATACTTGCTCTCGAGGCAGTACAAAGAAGGTTCACTCAGTTAATCCCAGGGATGAGGGGATGGACATTTGAGGAGAGGTTGAGTAGATTGGGACTCTACTCATTGGAGTTCAGAAGAATGAGAGGCGATCTTATTGAAACATATAAGATTATGAAGGGGCTTGATCGGGTGGATGCGGGGAGGATGTTCCCGATGATGGGTGAAACTAGAACTAGGGGGCATAATCTTAGAATAAGGGGCTGCTCTTTCAAAACTGAGATGAGAAGGAACTACTTCACTCAGAGGGTGGTAGGTCCATGGAATATGCTGCCCCAAAAAGCTGTAGAAGCTACATCATTACATAAATTTAAAACAGAAATAGACAGTTTCCTAGAAGTAAAGGGAATTAAGGGTTACGGGGAGCGGGCAGGAATTTGGACATGAGGCTGAGTTCGTATCGGTCAAGGCCCTGTGGGTGGCGGAGCGGGCCCAGGGGCTGAGTGGCCGGGTCCTGCTCCTACTTCTTGTGTTCTTTAGATTTGAGGTTAGGATCAGATCAGCCATGATCTTATTGAATTGCGGAGCAGGCTCGAGGGGCCGATTGGCCTACTCCTGCTCCTATTTCTTATGTTCTTAAAGAGAGAAAATGAGAATAGAATGGCAGCTAACATAAAAGGGAATCCAAAAGTCTTCTATAGGCATATAAATAGTAAACGGGTAATAAGAGGAGGGGTGGGGCTGATTAGGGACCAAAATATAGCCCTATATTTGGAGGTAGAGGGCATGGCTGAGGTACTAAATGAGTACTTTACATCTGTCTTTAACAAGGCAGAAGGTGCTGCCAATGTCAAAGTGAAAGAGGAGGTAGTTGAAATACTGGATGGGATAAAAATTGATGAAGAGTAAGTACTAGAAAGGCTGTCTGTACTTAAAGTAGATAAGTCACCAGGACCGGATGGGATGCATCCTCGGATGCTGAGGGAAGTAAAGGTGGAAATTGCGGAGGTACTGGCCATAATCTTCCAATCCTCCTTGGATACAGGAGTGGTGCCAGAGGATTGGCGAATTGCAAATGTGACACCCTTGTTCAAAAAAGAATGTAAGAATAAACCCAGCAACTACAGGCCAGTCAGTTTAACCACAGTAGTGGGGAATCTTTTATAAATGATAAAAAATTAACAATCACTTGGACAAGTGTGGATTAATTAAGGAAGCCAGCATGGATTTGTTAAAGGCAAATCGTGTTTAACTAACTTGATTGAGTTCTTTGATGAGGAAACAGAAAGGGTTGATGAGGGCAATGTGGTTGATGTGGTGTACATGGACTTCCAAAAGACATTTGATAAAGCGCCACATAATAGACTTGCCAGGAAAGTTGAAGCCCATGGAATAAAAGGGACAGTGGAAGCATGGATACAAAATTGGCTGAGTGACAGGAAACAGAGAGCAGTGGTAAACGGTTGTTTATCGGACTGGAGGAAGGTACACAGTGGTGATCCCTAGGGGTCGGTACTAGGACCACTGCTTTTCTTGATATATATTAATGACTTGGACTTGGGTGTACAGGGCACAATTTCAAAATTTGCAGATGACACAAAACTTGCAAGTATAGTGAACAGTGAGGAGGATAGTGATAGACTTCAAGAGGACATAGACAGGCTGGTGGAATGGGTGGACACGTGGCAGATGAAATTTAACGCAGAAAAGTGTGAAGTGATACATTTTGGTAGGAAGAATGAGGAGAGGCAATATAAACTAAAGGGTACAATTCTAAAGAGGGTGCATGAACAGAGAGACCTGGGGGTATGTGTGCACAAATTGTTGAAGGTGGCAGGGCAGGTTGAGAAAGTGGTTAAAAAAGCTTATGGGATCCTGGGCTTCATAAATAGAGGCATAGAGTACAAAAGCAAGGAAGTTATGATGAACCTTTATAAAACACTAGTTCGGCCTCCACTGGAGTATTGTGTCCAATTCTGGGCACTGCACTTTAGGAAGGATGTGAAGGCTTTAGAGAGGGTGCAGAAAAGATTTACAAGAATGATTCCAGGGATGAGGGACTTCAGTTACGTGGATAGACTGGAGAAGCTGGGGTTGTTCTCCTTGGAGCAGAGAAGGTTGAGAGGAGATTTGATAGAGGTGTTCAAAATCATGAGGGGTCTAGAAAGAGTAGATAGAGAGAAACTGTTCCCATTGGCGGAAGGGTCATTAGTTGGACTGAAAGCCAATATATCTCCTGGATCTGATGGCCTACATCCTAGGGTTTTGAAAGAGGTGGCTATAGAGATAGTGGATGCATTGGTTGTCATTTTCCAAAATTCCATAGATTTGGAACGGTTCCCGCGGATTGGAAGGTAGCAAATGTAACCCCACTATTTAAGAAAGGAGGGAGAGAGAAAACGGGGAACTACAGACCAGTTAACCTGACATCAATAGTAGGGAAAATGCTAGAATCTATTATTAAGGGTGTGGTAACAGAGCACTAAGAAAATAATAATAGGATTGGGCAGAGTCAACACGGATTTATGAAAGGGAAATCGTGTTTGACAAATCTGTTAGAGTTTTTTGAGGTTGTAACTAGCGGAATAGATAAGGGGGAACCAGTGGATGTGGTGTATTTGGATTTTCAGAAGGCATTCGATAAGGTGCCACACAAGAGGTTATTAAACAAAATTAGGGCTCATGGGATTGTGGGTAATATACTAGCATGTATTATGGATTGGTTAATGGACAGAAAACAGAGTAGGAATAAACGGGTCATTTTCGGGTTGGCAGGCTGTAACTAGTGGAGTCCCGCAAGGACCAGTGCTTGGGCCTCAGCTATTCACAATCTACATCAATGATTTGGATGAGGGGACCAAATGTAATATATCCAAGTTTGCTGATGATACAAAGCTGAGTGGGAATGTAAGTTGTGAGGATGATGCAAGGAGGCTTCAAGGGGATATAGACAGGCTAAGTGAGTGGGCAAGAACATGGCAAATGGAATATAATGTGGAGAAATGTGAAGTTATCCACTTTGGTAGAAAAAATAGAAAAGCAGAGTATTTTTTAAATGGTGAGAGCTTGGGAAATGTTAGTGTTCAGAGAGACCTGGGTGTCCTTGTACACGAATCACTGAAAGTTAACATGCAGGTACAGCAAGCAATTAGAAAGCAAATGGTATGTTGGCCTTTATTACAAGAGGATTTGAGTATAAGAGTAAAGACGTCTTACTACAATTATATAGGGCCTTGGTGAAATCACCCCTGGAGTATTGTGTACAGTTTTGGTCTCCTTACCTAAGGAAGGATATACTTGCCATAGAGGGAGTGCAATGAAGGTTCACCAGACTGGTTCCTGGGATGGGGGGATTGTCCTATGAGGAGAGATTGAGTAGACTAGGCCTATATTCTCTAGAGTTTAGAAGAATGAGAGGTGATCTCATTGAAACATACACAATTCTTACAGGGCTTGACAGGGTAGATGCAGGGAGGATGTTTCCCCTGGCTGGGGAGTCTAGAACCAGGGGTCACAGTCTCAGAATAAGGGGTCGGCCATTTAGGACTGAGATGAGGAGAAATTTCTTCTCAGAGGGTGGTGAATCTTTGGAATTCTCTACCCCAGAGGGCTGTGGAGGCTCAGTCGTTGAGTATATTCAAGGCCAAGATCGATAGATTTTTGGATACTGTGGGCTGGATTTTGTCTTGGGGTCGGGTTGGGGTCGTGTAATCCGCATTTCGTGTTTCACCCCCGACTCCAGATGAATGTGGGTGCCTGATGCAGTTTTCACTTAATTGCGCAATTGAGTTCCAACATGTGGGAACCCATGAACTAATTAGTGTTTTCAGTCTGAAAGTCGCCTCTGATGATGTCATCATTGTTGACTGCCTAGTCTCAGAGACTGTTGGTGAGAGAGGACTTGCCTGGCTTTTGATGTGAGTGGACCTGGATGCAAAAATGGGGGGGGGAGGAGAGAGAGACAGAGACAGAGACAGAGAGAGAGAGAGAGAGAGACAGAGAGAGAGAGAGAGAGAGACAGAGACAGAGACAGAGACAGAGACAGAGACAGAGACAGACAGAGAGAGAGAGAGAGAGAGACAGAGACAGAGAGAGAGAGAGAGAGAGAGAGACAGGGGCAGGGGCAGGGGCAGGGCCTGAGGTAGGGGCTGAGACAGGGGCAGGGCCTGAGGTAGGGGCTGAGACAGGGGCAGGGCCTGAGGTAGGGGCTGAGACAGGGGCAGGGCCTGAGGCAGGGGCTGAGTCTGGGCCTGAGGCAGGAGCAGGGGCTGAAGCAGGGGCAGGGGCTGAGGTAGGGGCTGAGACAGGGGCAGGGCCTGAGGCAGGGGCAGGGCCTGAGGCAGGGGCAGGGCCTGAGGCAGGGGCAGGGCCTGAGGCAGGGGCAGGGCCTGAGGTAGGGGCTGAGGTAGGGGCTGAGGCTGAGGCAGGGGAAGGGCCTGAGGCAGGGGCAGGGCCTGAAGCAGGGGCAGGGGCTGAGGTAGGGGCTGAGGTAGGGGCTGAGGCTGAGGCAGGGGAAGGGCCTGAGGCAGGGGCAGGGCCTGAGGTAGGGGCAGGGGCTGAGGTAGGGGCAGGGCCTGAGGTAGGGGCAGGGCCTGAGGCAGGGGCTGAGGCAGGGGCAGGGGCTGAGGCTGGGCCTGAGACAGGGGCAGGGCCTGAAGCAGAGGCAGGGGCTGAGGCAGGGGCAGGGCCTGAGGCAGGGGCTGAGGCTGGGCCTGAGACAGGGGCAGGGCCTGAAGCAGAGGCAGGGGCTGAGGCAGGGGCAGGGGCTGAGTCTGGGCCTGAGGCAGGAGCAGGGGCTGAAGCAGGGGCAGGGGCTGAGGTAGGGGCTGAGACAGGGGCAGGGCCTGAAGCAGGGGCAGGGGCTGAGGCAGGGGCAGGGGCTGAGGCAGGGGCAGGGGCTGAGGCTGAGGCCTGAGAAGTGTTGGTAGAATGTGTAACACAGGGTGAATTCACACTACAGGTAGAATATCCGCTGGCGGCTCTCCCGATTGACCAATCAAGAGAGATACACATCGTCGCCCCAGGGTTTCTGTGAATCTCCCACCAAAGTTACACCAAAGGGTCAGGAGAAAGCCCTGTGGAACTTCAAACCTTGGTATCAGTGCAACAAGGGTTTTGGCTTCGTGCTGACACTAACCTCATACAGTGCGGCGCTTCTCAGAGGTGCTAAAGCCCAACCCGACTCTGAGATAGAGAAGAATGTTCCTATATTCTCTGGAGTTTAGAAGAATGAGAGGTGATCTCATTGAAATGTATAAAATTCTTATAAGTCTTGACATGGTAGATGCTGAGAGGTTGTTTCTCTTGGCTGGAGAGTCTAGAACCAGGGGTCATAGTCTCGGGATAAGGGGTCGGCCATTTAGGACAGAGATGAGGAGAAATTTCTTCACTCAGGAGGGTGGTGAATCTTTGGAATTCTCTACCCCAGAGGGCTGTGGAGGCTCAGTTGTTGAGTATATTCAAGATGCAGAGATGCCGGTGTTGGACTGGGGTGGACAAAAATGAGAAGTCGCACAACATCAGGCTATAGTCCAACAGTTTTATTTGAAATCACGAGCTTTCGGAGCGCTGCTCCTTCGTCAGGTAAAGTGATGAAGGAGCAGCGCTCCGAAAGCTCATGATTTCAAATAAAACTGTTGGACTATAACTTGGTGTTGTGCGAGTATATTCAAGACAGAGATTGCTAGATGTTTTTGACTTTTTAAAAAATTCATTCATGGGATGTGGGTGTCGCTGGCAAGGCCAGCATTTATTGCCCATCCCTAGTTGCCCTGGAGAAGGTGGTGGTGAGCCGCCTTCTTGAACCGCTGCAGTTCGTGTGGTGAAGGTGCTCCCACAGTGCTGTTAGGGAGGGAGTTCCAGGATTTTGACCCAGCAACGATGAAGGAACGGCCAATATATTTCCAAGTCTGGATGGTGTGTGACTTGGAGGGGAACTTGGAGGTGGTGGTGTTGCCATGCGCCTGCTGCCCTTGTCCTTCTAGGTGGAAGAGGTCGCAGGTTTGGGAGGTGCTGCCGAAGAAGCCTTGGCGAGTTGCTGCAGTGCATCTTGTAAGGGAATCAAGGGATATGAGGATCGGGCGGGAAAGTGGAGTTGAGGTCTAAGATCAGCCATGATCTTATTGAATGGTGGAGCAGGCTCAATGGGGCCTAATTGCCGAGTCCTGCTCAGAATTCTTATGTTCTTAAAACTTTCCATTGAATCCCCAGTACTAAATGCCACCTGATTTGATCGTTCATGTCTAACACTCACAATGCGGAGATGCCGGTGTTGGACTGGGGTGGACAAAATTGAGAGGTCGCACAACACCAGGTTATAGTCCAACAGTTTTATTTGAAATCACAAGCTTTCGGAGCTATCGATTGCTCCTTCCTCAGGTGAAGTAAATTAGATACAGAATCGCCAAAGCATATATAGATAGAAAACAAAGCATGTGTACCTTACAATTGCAGACCACTAAATTAAATCATCCTGACTATCTGCCGAGGTGTGATAAAGTTAATTAAGTCAGCCAGGAAGGTACCACATCAAAGACATAGCAAGATACAACTGAGACAATGAGGTGTAGTCGCAGGGGTTCTAACGTGTCAAAAGCTGCCGTCTGTATGTAAAACGAAAAGCTTTAAAATTTTTACTTTTTTACTGGGAAAATTTTTACTTTTTTACTGGGAATCACATCTGTGAACAAGCTAACGACGACTCGAGTCCGGATCACGTCATGTATCGTGACATAAACCCAAGATCCCGATAACACTCACAACCCATTGCTTTCTGTTTTTGTAGCACTTCCCTCACAGACCTGTGCGATAATGAAGACGACCCCGTTGTATTAGCATTTCAGCAACTGAATAAGAGCTACACGAGCAAGTTCAGGAAGGAATACAGCTAATAGCACTAATATGAGAAGTTAGACCGCAGCACTTGCCTACGTAACAACGGTGACTGCGCTCCAGGATAATTCATTGTATGTGAAGTCCTTTGGGATGTTTCTGAGAGATGTGATAAGACGTTGTCTTTTTCTTGCAGAAGATATTGTCCAAACTAAGAACATAAGAAATAGGAGCAGGAGTAGGCCATTCGGCCCCTCGAGCCTGCTCCACCATTCAATAAGATCATGGCTGATCTGATCTTGGCCTCAACTCCACTTTCCTGCCCGCTCCCCATAACCCTTGACTTCTGTTTTTCAAAACTCTGTCTATCTCCACCTTAATATATTCACTGACTCCGCCTCCACAGCTCTCTGGGGTAGAGAATTCCAAAAGATTCATGACCCTCTGAGAGAAGAAATTTCTCCTCATCTCCGTCTTAAATGGGCGACCCCTTATTCTGAAACTGTGCCCCTTAGTTCTAGATTCCCCCACGAGGGGAAACATCCTCTCAGAATCTACCCTGTCAGCCTCCTCAGCATCTTATATGTTTCAATAACATCATCTCTCATTCTTCTAAACTCCCTTTCCTCATAAGACAACCCTTTCATCTCAGGAATCAACCTAGTGAACCTTCTCTGAACTGCCTCCAATGCAAGTATATCCCTCCTTAAATAAGGAGACCAAAACTGTCCGCAGTACTCAAGGTGTGGTCTCACCAGCGCCCTGTACAGCTGTAGCAAGACTTCCCTACTTTTATACTTTATCCCCCTTGAAATAAAGGCCAATATTCCATTTGCCTTCCTAATTACTTGCTGTACCTGCAAGCTAACTTTTTGTGTTTCATGTACGAGGACACCCAAATCCCTCTGTACCGCCGCATTCTGTAGTCTCTCTCCATTTAAATAATATTTTGCTTTTATCTTCTTCCTACCAAAGTGGATAACCTCACATTTTCCCACATTATACTCCATCTGCCAAATTCTTGTCCACTCACTTAACCTATCTATATCCCTTTGCAAACTCTTTGTGTCCTCCTCCCAACTTTCTTTTCCACCTATCTTTGTATCATCAGCAAATTTGGCAACAGTACACACAGTCCCTTCATCCAAGTCATTAATATAGATTGTAAATAGTTGAGGCCCCAGCCCTGATCGCTGTGGCACCTTATTGAATGCCTTCTGGAAATCCAAATACAGTACATCTACTGGTTCCCCTTTATCCACCCTACTCGTTACATCCTCAAAGAACTCCAGTAAATTTGTCAAACACGATTTCCCTTTCATAAAACCATGTTGACTGCTTGATTGTATTACGATTTTCTAACTGTACTGCTACTGCTTCCTTAATAATGTATTCCAGCATTTTCCCAATGACAGATGTTAGGCTAACTGGCCTATAGTTTCCTGCTTTCTGCCTCCCTCCTTTCTTGAATATGGGCGTTACATTTGCGGTTTTCCAATCCGCTTTGACCTCTCCAGAATCCAGGGAATTTTGGAAGATTACAACCAATGCATCCATTATCTCTGCAGCCACATCTTTTAAGACCCAAGGATGCAGGTCATCAGGTCCAGGGGACTTGTCAGCCTTCAGTCCCATTAGTTTGCCAAGTACTTTTTCTCTAGTGATAGTGATTGTTTTAAGTTCCTCCCTCCCTTTTGCCCCTTGATTTTCTACTATTATTGGAATGGTTTTAGTGTCTTCTACCGTGAAGGCAGATACAAAATATTTGTTCAAAGTCTCTGCCATTTCCCTGTTTCCCATTATTAATTCCCCAGTCTCATTCTCTAAGGGACCAGCATTTACTTTAGCTACTCTCTTCCTTTTTATATACCTGTAGAAGCTTTTACTGTCTGTTTTTATATTTCTTGTTAGTTTGCTCTCATCATCTATCTTCACCCTCTATTCTTTTAGTTGTCCTTTGCTGGTTTCTAAAAATTTCCCAATTCTCTGGCCTACCACTAATCTTCGCAACATTGTATGCCTTTTCTTTCAATTTGATACCCACCTTAACTTCCTTAGTTAGCCACAGATGGTTCATCCTTCTCGTACAGTCTTTCCTTCTCACTGGAATATACCTTTGCTGAGAGTTATGAAATATCTCCTTAAATGTTTGCCACTGCTTATCTACCGTCTTACCCTTTAACCTATTTTCCCAGTCCACTTTAGCCAACTCTGTCTTCATACCTTTGTAATTGCCTTTATTTAAGTTTAAGACACTCGTTTCAGACCCAAGTTTCTCACCCTCAAGCTGAATGTGAAATTCTACATGCTATGATCACTCTTCCCTAGAGGATACTTTACTATGAGATCATTAATTAATCCTGTCTCATTACATTACCAGATCTAAAATAGCCTGCTCCCTGGTTGGTTCCACAACATATTGTTCTAAGAAACTAACCTGAATACACTCTATGAACTCATCCTCAAGGCTACCTTTGCCAATTTGATTTGTCCAATCTATATGAAGATTAAAATTGCCCATGCAGTACCTTTCTTACAAGCCCCCATTAGTTCTTGATTTATACTCCGTCTTACTGTATAGCTACTATTAGGGGGCCTATAGAGTACTCCCACCAGCGACTTCTTTTCCTTATTATTTCTTATCTCCACCCACACTGATTCTACATCTTGATCCTCTGAGCCAAGATCATTTCTTACTACTGTACTGATCTCATCCCTTATTAACAGAGCTACCCCACCTCCTTTTCCTTTCTGCCTATCAAACTAAAGTCATAAAGAGAGCATTGGTGTTCTCAAGGATAGTAATAATGTACACGTTAGCGGAATTGTAAAATACTCAATTTTAAAGCATTCTTTAACCTAGAACCATTGAACCTTACAGCACATATGGCCCGTCACATCTTTGCCGGCTCTCTCCTATCCGCTCCCCCTGCCCTTTCCCCATACTCTCTTTTAAGTTTTTCCTTTTCAAACACTTATCCCCTTTCGTTTTAAAAGGTCTGATGGATTGTCATTCCGGTAGGACATTCTAGGTCTTAACAACCTTCCACATTAACAAATTCTCCCAACCATTCCCTTCATGCTTTTGGTGATGACCTTAAATTTATGTCCTATCGTCTTGTATCGTAACAATGGTCCTGTATCATACCAATGATCTTGTATCGTACCAACGATCTTGTATCGTACCAATGGTCCTGTATCGTACCAATGGTCCAGTAATGTACCAATGGTCCTGTAATGTACCAATGGTCCTGTATCGTACCAATGGTCCTGTAATGTACCAATGGTCCTGTAATGTACCAATGGTCCTGTATCGTACCAATGGTCCTGTATCGTACCAATGGTCCTGTAATGTACCAATGGTCCTGTAATGTACCAATGGTCCTGTAATGTACCAATGGTCCTGTATCGTACCAATGGTCCTGTAATGTACCAATGGTCCTGTAATGTACCAATGGTCCTGTAATGTACCAATGGTCCTGTAATGTACCAATGGTCCTGTATCGTACCAATGGTCCTGTAATGTACCAAATACCTCTTTGAATAACTCCCACTGTTTTGTCTATAGGTTTCACCAACCAGTAGTTTTTCCCCGATTTACCTAATACACCCTCTCAAAATTTTGAACACCTCGCATACCGCTGGTATTTTATGCTCTTCCTCTACTGTGAAGGTGGATACTCCTTTAACAACTCTGCCACTCCCTTAATGTTGATTACAGCAGCACCCGGGTCTGTCTTGAATGGGCCCTCATTCCCCTTTGCCAATCTCTGTCTCTTTAATACATTTATGAAAAATACTTTTATGAAAAATCCCTCGCAAGTTAATTTTGCACATTCCCTTTTTTTGCACCTCTTATTATTTTCTTTGTATCCCTTTGTTGCTTCTTGTGGCTCTCCCAGTCTGTGGGATTTCCACTTTTCCTTGCAGTTTGTGTAAGCCTTTCCTCTGAGCTTGATGCTGTCTCTTACCTCGTGTGTTGACCATGCTTGCTTAACTGCACAAGCGGAGATTTAGGGGTAGAAATTCGTCTCGGTCGGCGGTGCCAAACAGGCGGTGTCGGATCGTCCGCCCGTTATACGCAACGCCCGATATTTATTTCCGTTGACCGCAATGCAGCTGAATACCAGTCGCTGCGGATAACGACGGGCGGCCGATCTGATGCCGCCTGTTCTGCGCCACCGGCCAAGACGGCTTTCTACCCCGTGCTCTTTTAGGGGTCTGTCCTGGTCTTGTATTGTCCTAAATATCTTTTTGGATAACTCTCACTGTTTACCCACGAGGAGTTCAGCATGGGGTTAAATCAAAGGAGGGAAATCCTGGAAGGATTGTACCATCATTCAAGTAAGGAGCGAAGATCCAAGTAGGAAGACTTGCATTTCGACCTGGTACTTAACAGGAGCTCTTTAATGCCAATAATTCCTGTTGCAGAAATGTGAAGGAAAGAAAACTGTCAGTTTGTTTGTAATTTCTTTAATGTCTGGATTATTGCTTATCAGAATAAAAACCTACCCTTAGTCCTGGTGGTTCCATCTGTTTCCTTGATTTTTTTTTAGATTACATTGAATCCACAGCACAGAAACAGGCCATTCGGCCCAACCAGTCCGTGCCGGTGTTTATGCTCCACTCGAGCCTCCTCCCACCCCTACTTCATCTCACCCTATCAGCATATCCTTCTATTCCCTTCTCCCTCATGTGCTTGTCTAGCTTCCCCTTAAATGCATCTCTGCCATTCACCTCAACCACTCCCTGTGGCAGCGAGTTCCACATTCTCACCACTCTCTGGGTAAAGTTTCCCCTGAATTCCCGATTGGATTTATTGGTGACTATCTCATATTTATTTATTTATTTATTTATTTTACAAATTCGTTCATGTGATGTGGGCGTCGCTGGCAAGGCCGGCATTTATTGGCCATCCCTAATTGCCCTCGAGAAGGTGGTGGTGAGCCGCCTTCTTGAACCGCTGCAGTCCGTGTGGTGAAGGTGCTCCCACAGTGCTGTTAGGGAGGGAGTTCCAGGATTTTGTTTCTCGTAGTGGTTAGTTACAACTGAGTGACCATTTCAGAGGGCAGTTAAGAGTCAACCGCATTGCTGTGGGTCTGGAGTCACACATAGAACAGACCAGGTAAGGACGGCAGATTTCCTTCCCTAAAGGACATAAGTGAACCAGTTCGGCAGTGCGGAGTGAAGGGCGGGGCAGAGTGAAGGGCGGTGTGGAGTGAAGGGCGGTGTGGAGTGAAGGGCGGTGTGGAGTGAAGGGCGGTGTGGAGTGAAGGGCGAGGTGGAGTGAAGGGCGGTGTGGAGTGAAGGGCGAGGCGGAGTGAAGGGCGGTGTGGAGTGAAGGGCGTAGCGGAGTGAAGGGCGGGGCGGAGTGAAGGGCGGTGTGGAGTGAAGGGCGGTGTGGAGTGAAGGGCGAGGCGGAGTGAAGGGCGGGGCGGAGTGAAGGGTGAGGCGGAGTGAAGGGCGGGGCGGAGTGAAGGGCGGGGCAGAGTGAAGGGCGGGGCGGAGTGAAGGGCGAGGCGGAGTGAAGGGCGGAGTGAAGGGTGAGGCGGAGTGAAGGGCGGGGCGGAGTGAAGCGCGGAGTGAAGGGTGGGGCGGAGTGAAGGGCGAGGCGGAGTAAAGGGCGGGGCGGAGTGAAGGGTGAGGTGGAGTGAAGGGCGGAGTGAAGGGCGGAGTGAAGGGTGGGGCGGAGTGAAGGGTGTGGCGGAGTGAAGGGCGGGGCGGAGTGAAGGGCGAGGCGGAGTGAAGGGCGGAGTGAAGGGCGGACTGAAGGGTGGGGCGGAGTGAAGGGTGCGGCGGAGTGAAGGGCGGGGCGGAGTGAAGGGTGAGGCGGAGTGAAGGGCGGGGCGGAGTGAAGGGCGGGGCGGAGTGAAGGGCGGGGCGGAGTGAAGGGTGGGGCGGAGTGAAGGGCGGGGCGGAGTGAGGGGCGGAGTGAAGGGCGGGGCAGAGTGAAGGGCGGGGCAGAGTGAAGGCCGGTGTGGAGTGAAGGGCGGGGCGGAGTGAAGGGCGGGGCAGAGTGAAGGGCGGAGGGAAGGGCGGGGCAGAGTGAAGGGCGGGACAGAGTGAAGGGCGGTGTGGAGTGAAGGGCGGGGCAGAGTGAAGGGCGGGGCAGAGTGAAGGGCGGGGCAGAGTGAAGGGCGGAGTGAAGGGCGGAGTGAAGGGCGGGGCAGAGTGAAGGGCGGTGTGGAGTGAGGGCCAGGCGGAGTGAAGGGCAGTGTGGAGTGAAGGGCGAGGCGGAGTGAAGGGCGAGGCGGAGTGAAGGGCGGTGTGGAGTGAAGGGCGTAGCGGAGTGAAGGGCGGGGCGGAGTGAAGGGTGGTGTGGAGTGAAGGGCGATGCGGAGTGAAGGGCGGGGCGGAGTGAAGGGCGGTGTGGAGTGAAGGGCGAGGCGGAGTGAAGGGCGGGGCGGAGTGAAGGGCGGTGTGGAGTGAAGGGCGTAGCGGAGTGAAGGGCGGGGCGGAGTGAAGGGCGAGGCGGAGTGAAGGGTGGTGTGGAGTGAAGGGTGGTGTGGAGTGAAGGGCGAGGCGGAGTGAAGGGCGGGGCGGAGTGAAGGGTGGGGCGGAGTGAAGGGCGGGGCGGAGTGAAGGGTGGGGCGGAGTGAAGGGCGGGGCGGAGTGAAGGGCGGAGTGAAGGGTGAGGCGGAGTGAAGGGCGGGGCGGAGTGAAGGGCGGGGCGGAGTGAAGGGCGGTGTGGAGTGAACGGCGAGGCGGAGTGAAGGGCGGAGTGAAGGGCGGGGCGGAGTGAAGGGTGGGGCGGAGTGAAGGGCGGGGCGGAGTGAAGGGCGGGGCGGAGTGAAGGGCGGAGTGAAGGGCGGGGCAGAGTGAAGGGCGCTGTGGAGTGAAGGGCGGGGCGGAGTGAAGGGTGGAGTGAAGGGCGGAGTGAAGGGCGGGGCAGAGTGAAGGGCGGAGTGAAGGGCGGGGCAGAGTGAAGGGTGGAGTGAAGGGCGGGGCAGAGTGAAGGGCGGAGTGAAGGGCGGTCTGGAGTGAAGGGCGAGGCGGAGTGAAGGCCGGGGCAGATTGAAGGGCGGGGCAGAGTGAAGGGCAGGGCGGAGTGAAGGGCGAGGCGGAGTGAAGGGCAGGGCGGAGTGAAGGACGAGGCGGAGTGAAGGGCAGGGCGGAGTGAAGGGCGGTGTGGAGTGAAGGGCGGTGTGGAGTGAAGGGCGGGGCAGATTCAAGGGCGGGGCAGATTGAAGGGCGGGGCAGAGTGAAGGGCAGGGCGGAGTGAAGGGCGAGGCGGAGTGAAGGGTGGGGCAGATTGAAGGGCAGGGCAGATTGAAGGGCGAGGCGGAGTGAAGGGTGGGGCAGATTGAAGGGCAGGGCGGAGTGAAGGGTGGAGCGGAGTGAAGGGCGGGGCAGAGTGAAGGGCGAGGCAGATTGAAGGGCGGGGCAGAGTGAAGGACGGGGCAGAGTGAAAGGGCGGGGCAGAGTGAAGGGCGGGGCAGAGTGAAGGGCGGGGCGGAGTGAAGGGTGGAGTGAAGGGTGGGGCGGAGTGAAGGGCGAGGCAGATTGAAGGGCGGGGCAGAGTGAAGGGCGGTGCGGAGTGAAGGGTGGAGTGAAGGGCGGGGCGGAGTGAAGGGCGGGGCGGACTGAAGGGCGAGGCGGAGTGAAGGGCGGGGCGGAGTGAAGGGCGAGGCGGAGTGAAGGGCGGAGTGAAGGGTGGGGCGGAGTGAAGGGCGGGGTGAAGGGTGGGGCGGAGTGAAGGGCGGAGTGAAGGGTGGGGCGGAGTGAAGGGCGGATTGAAGGGTGGGGCGGAGTGAAGGGTGGGGCGGAGTGAAGGGCGGAGTGAAGGGCGGAGTGAAGGGTGGGGCGGAGTGAAGGGCGGAGTGAAGGGTGGGGCGGAGTGAAGGGCGGAGTGAAGGGTGGGGCGGAGAGAAGGGCGGAGTGAAGGGTGGGGCGGAGTGAAGGGCGAGGCGGAGTGAAGGGCGGAGTGAAGGGTGGGGCGGAGTGAAGGGCGGAGTGAAGGGTGGGGCGGAGAGAAGGGCGGAGTGAAGGGTGGGGCGGAGTGAAGGGCGAGGCGGAGTGAAGGGTGGGGCGGAGAGAAGGGTGGGGCACAGTGAAGGGCGGAGTGAAGGGTGGGGCGCAGTGAAGGGCGGAGTGAAGGGTGGGGCGGAGTGAAGGGCGAGGCGGAGTGAAGGGTGGGGCGGAGTGAAGGGCGGGGCGGAGTGAAGGGTGGGGCGGAGTGAAGGGCGGGGCGGAGTGAAGGGCGGGGCGGAGTGAAGGGCGAGGCGGAGTGAAGGGTGGTGTGGAGTGAAGGGCGAGGCGGAGTGAAGGGCGGGGCGGAGTGAAGGGTGGGGCGGAGTGAAGGGCGGGGCGGAGTGAAGGGTGGGGCGGAGTGAAGGGCGGGGCGGAGTGAAGGGCGGAGTGAAGGGTGAGGCGGAGTGAAGGGGGGGCGGAGTGAAGGGCGGAGTGAAGGGCGGGGCGGAGTGAAGGGCGGGGCGGAGTGAAGGGCGGTGATGAGTGAACGGCGAGGCGGAGTGAAGGGCGGAGTGAAGGGCGGGGCGGAGTGAAGGGTGGAGTGAAGGGTGGGGCGGAGTGAAGGGCGGGGCGGAGTGAAGGGCGGGGCGGAGTGAAGGGCAGAGTGAAGGGTGGGGCGGAGTGAAGGGCGGGGCGGAGTGAAGGGCGGAGTGAAGGGCGGAGTGAAGGGCGGGGCAGAGTGAAGGGCGCTGTGGAGTGAAGGGCGGGGCGGAGTGAAGGGTGGAGTGAAGGGCGGAGTGAAGGGCGGGGCAGAGTGAAGGGCGGAGTGAAGGGCGGGGCAGAGTGAAGGGTGGAGTGAAGGGCGGGGCAGAGTGAAGGGCGGAGTGAAGGGCGGTCTGGAGTGAAGGGCGAGGCGGAGTGAAGGCCGGGGCAGATTGAAGGGCGGGGCAGAGTGAAGGGCAGGGCGGAGTGAAGGGCGAGGCGGAGTGAAGGGCAGGGCGGAGTGAAGGACGAGGCGGAGTGAAGGGCAGGGCGGAGTGAAGGGCAGGGCGGAGTGAAGGGCGGGGCGGACTGAAGGGCGGAGTGAAGGGCGGGGCAGAGTGAAGGGTGGAGTGAAGGGCGGGGCAGAGTGAAGGGCGGAGTGAAGGGCGGTCTGGAGTGAAGGGCGAGGCGGAGTGAAGGCCGGGGCAGATTGAAGGGCGGGGCAGAGTGAAGGGCAGGGCGGAGTGAAGGGCGAGGCGGAGTGAAGGGCAGGGCGGAGTGAAGGGCGAGGCGGAGTGAAGGGCAGGGCGGAGTGAAGGGCAGGGCGGAGTGAAGGGCGGGGCGGACTGAAGGGCGAGGCGGAGTGAAGGGCGGGGCGGACTGAAGGGCGAGGCGGAGTGAAGGGCGGGGCGGAGTGAAGGGCGAGGCGGAGTGAAGGGCGGAGTGAAGGGTGGGGCGGAGTGAAGGGCGGGGTGAAGGGTGGGGCGGAGTGAAGGGCGGAGTGAAGGGTGGAGTGAAGGGCGGGGCGGAGTGAAGGGCGGGGCGGACTGAAGGGCGAGGCGGAGTGAAGGGCGGGGCGGAGTGAAGGGCGAGGCGGAGTGAAGGGCGGAGTGAAGGGTGGGGCGGAGTGAAGGGCGGGGTGAAGGGTGGGGCGGAGTGAAGGGCGGAGTGAAGGGTGGGGTGGAGTGAAGGGCGGATTGAAGGGTGGGGCGGAGTGAAGGGTGGGGCGGAGTGAAGGGCGGAGTGAAGGGCGGAGTGAAGGGCGGGGCGGAGTGAAGGGCGGAGTGAAGGGTGGGGCGGAGTGAAGGGCGGAGTGAAGGGTGGGGCGGAGAGAAGGGCGGAGTGAAGGGTGGGGCGGAGTGAAGGGCGAGGCGGAGTGAAGTGCGGAGTGAAGGGTGGGGCGGAGTGAAGGGCGGAGTGAAGGGTGGGGCGGAGAGAAGGGCGGAGTGAAGGGTGGGGCGGAGTGAAGGGCGAGGCGGAGTGAAGGGTGGGGCGGAGAGAAGGGTGGGGCACAGTGAAGGGCGGAGTGAAGGGTGGGGCGCAGTGAAGGGCGGAGTGAAGGGTGGGGCGGAGTGAAGGGCGAGGCGGAGTGAAGGGTGGGGCGGAGTGAAGGGCGGGGCGGAGTGAAGGGTGGGGCGGAGTGAAGGGCGGGGCGGAGTGAAGGGCGGGGCGGAGTGAAGGGCGAGGCGGAGTGAAGGGTGGTGTGGAGTGAAGGGCGAGGCGGAGTGAAGGGCGGGGCGGAGTGAAGGGTGGGGCGGAGTGAAGGGCGGGGCGGAGTGAAGGGTGGGGCGGAGTGAAGGGCGGGGCGGAGTGAAGGGCGGAGTGAAGGGTGAGGCGGAGTGAAGGGGGGGCGGAGTGAAGGGCGGAGTGAAGGGCGGGGCGGAGTGAAGGGCGGGGCGGAGTGAAGGGCGGTGTGGAGTGAACGGCGAGGCGGAGTGAAGGGCGGAGTGAAGGGCGGGGCGGCGTGAAGGGTGGAGTGAAGGGTGGGGCGGAGTGAAGGGCGGGGCGGAGTGAAGGGCGGGGCGGAGTGAAGGGCAGAGTGAAGGGTGGGGCGGAGTGAAGGGCGGGGCGGAGTGAAGGGCGGAGTGAAGGGCGGAGTGAAGGGCGGGGCAGAGTGAAGGGCGCTGTGGAGTGAAGGGCGGGGCGGAGTGAAGGGTGGAGTGAAGGGCGGAGTGAAGGGCGGGGCAGAGTGAAGGGCGGAGTGAAGGGCGGGGCAGAGTGAAGGGTGGAGTGAAGGGCGGGGCAGAGTGAAGGGCGGAGTGAAGGGCGGTCTGGAGTGAAGGGCGAGGCGGAGTGAAGGCCGGGGCAGATTGAAGGGCGGGGCAGAGTGAAGGGCAGGGCGGAGTGAAGGGCGAGGCGGAGTGAAGGGCAGGGCGGAGTGAAGGACGAGGCGGAGTGAAGGGCAGGGCGGAGTGAAGGGCGGTGTGGAGTGAAGGGCGGTGTGGAGTGAAGGGCGGGGCAGATACAAGGGCGGGGCAGATTGAAGGGCGGGGCAGAGTGAAGGGCAGGGCGGAGTGAAGGGCGAGGCGGAGTGAAGGGTGGGGCAGATTGAAGGGCAGGGCAGATTGAAGGGCGAGGCGGAGTGAAGGGTGGGGCAGATTGAAGGGCAGGGCGAAGTGAAGGGCGAGGCAGATTTAAGGGCAGGGCGGAGTGAAGGGTGGAGCGGAGTGAAGGGCGGGGCAGAGTGAAGGGCGAGGCAGATTGAAGGGCGGGGCAGAGTGAAGGACGGGGCAGATTGAAGGGCGGGGCAGAGTGAAGGGAGGGGCAGAGTGAAGGGCGGGGCGGAGTGAAGGGTGGAGTGAAGGGTGGGGCGGAGTGAAGGGCGAGGCAGATTGAAGGGCGGGGCAGAGTGAAGGGCGGTGCGGAGTGAAGGGTGGAGTGAAGGGCGGGGCGGAGTGAAGGGCGGGGCGGACTGAAGGGCGAGGCGGAGTGAAGGGCGGGGCGGAGTGAAGGGCGAGGCGGAGTGAAGGGCGGAGTGAAGGGTGGGGCGGAGTGAAGGGCGGGGTGAAGGGTGGGGCGGAGTGAAGGGCGGAGTGAAGGGTGGGGCGGAGTGAAGGGCGGATTGAAGGGTGGGGCGGAGTGAAGGGTGGGGCGGAGTGAAGGGCGGAGTGAAGGGCGGAGTGAAGGGTGGGGCGGAGTGAAGGGCGGAGTGAAGGGTGGGGCGGAGTGAAGGGCGGAGTGAAGGGTGGGGCGGAGAGAAGGGCGGAGTGAAGGGTGGGGCGGAGTGAAGGGCGAGGCGGAGTGAAGGGTGGGGCGGAGAGAAGGGTGGGGCACAGTGAAGGGCGGAGTGAAGGGTGGGGCGCAGTGAAGGGCGGAGTGAAGGGTGGGGCGGAGTGAAGGGCGAGGCGGAGTGAAGGGTGGGGCGGAGTGAAGGGCGGGGCGGAGTGAAGGGTGGGGCGGAGTGAAGGGCGGGGCGGAGTGAAGGGTGGGGCGGAGTGAAGGGCGGGGCGGAGTGAAGGGCGGAGTGAAGGGTGAGGCGGAGTGAAGGGCGGGGCGGAGTGAAGGGCGGGGCGGAGTGAAGGGCGGAGTGAAGGGCGGGGCGGAGTGAAGGGTGGGGCGGAGTGAAGGGCGGGGCGGAGTGAAGGGCAGGGCGGAGTGAAGGGCAGAGTGAAGGGTGGGGCGGAGTGAAGGGCGGGGTGAAGGGTGGGGCGGAGTGAAGGGCGGAGTGAAGGGTGGGGCGGAGTGAAGGGCGGATTGAAGGGTGGGGCGGAGTGAAGGGTGGGGCGGAGTGAAGGGCGGAGTGAAGGGTGGGGCGGAGTGAAGGGCGGAGTGAAGGGTGGGGCGGAGTGAAGGGCGGAGTGAAGGGTGGGGCGGAGAGAAGGGCGGAGTGAAGGGTGGGGCGGAGTGAAGGGCGAGGCGGAGTGAAGGGTGGGGCGGAGAGAAGGGTGGGGCACAGTGAAGGGCGGAGTGAAGGGTGGGGCGCAGTGAAGGGCAGAGTGAAGGGTGGGGCGGAGTGAAGGGCGAGGCGGAGTGAAGGGTGGGGCGGAGTGAAGGGCGGGGCGGAGTGAAGGGTGGGGCGGAGTGAAGGGCGGGGCGGAGTGAAGGGTGGGGCGGAGTGAAGGGCGGGGCGGAGTGAAGGGTGAGGCGGAGTGAAAAGCGGGGCGGAGTGAAGGGCGGGGCGGAGTGAAGGGCGGAGTGAAAGGCGGGGCGGAGTGAAGGGCGGGGCGGAGTGAAGGGCGGGGCGGAGTGAAGGGCGGGGCGGAGTGAAGGGCAGAGTGAAGGGTGGGGCGGAGTGAAGGGCGGAGTGAAGGGCAGAGTGAAGGGCGGGGCAGAGTAAAGGGCGCTGTGGAGTGAAGGGCGGGGCGGAGTGAAGGGTGGAGTGAAGGGCGGAGTGAAGGGCGGGGCAGAGTGAAGGGCGGAGTGAAGGGTGGGGCAGAGTGAAGGGCGGAGTGAAGGGCGGGGCAGAGTGAAGGGCGGAGTGAAGGGCGGGGCAGAGTGAAGGGCGGAGTGAAGGGCGGAGTGAAGGGCGGAGTGAAGGGCGGTCTGGAGTGAAGGGCAAGGCGGAGTGAAGGCCGGGGCAGATTGAAGGGCGGGGCAGAGTGAAGGGCAGGGCGGAGTGAATGGCGAGGCGGAGTGAAGGGCAGGGCGGAGTGAAGGGCGAGGCGGAGTGAAGGGCAGGGCGGAGTGAAGGGCGGTGTGGAGTGAAGGCCGGTGTGGAGTGAAGGGCGGGGCAGATTGAAGGGCGGGGCAGATTGAAGGGCAGGGCAGAGTGAAGGGCAGGGCGGAGTGAAGGGCGAGGCGGAGTGAAGGGTGGGGCAGATTGAAGGGCAGGGCGGAGTGAAGGGCGAGGCGGAGTGAAGGGTGGGGCAGATTGAAGGGCGAGGCGGAGTGAAGGGTGGGGCAGATTGAAGGGCCTGGCGGAGTGAAGGGCGAGGCAGATTTAAGAGCAGGGCGGAGTGAAGGGTGGAGCGGAGTGAAGGGCGGGGCAGAGTGAAGGGCGAGGCAGATTGAAGGGCGGGGCAGAGTGAAGGACGGGGCAGATTGAAGGGCGGGGCAGAGTGAAGGGCGGGGCAGAGTGAAGGGCGGGGCGGAGTGAAGGGTGGAGTGAAGGGTGGGGCGGAGTGAAGGGCGAGGCAGATTGAAGGGCGGGGCAGAGTGAAGGGCGGGGCGGAGTGAAGGGTGGAGTGAAGGGCGGGGCGGAGTGAAGGGCGGGGCGGAGTGAAGGGCGAGGCGGAGTGAAGGGCGGGGCGGAGTGAAGGGCGAGGCGGAGTGAAGGGCGGAGTGAAGGGCGGGGTGAAGGGTGGGGCGGAGTGAAGGGCGGAGTGAAGGGTGGGGCGGAGTGAAGGGCGGATTGAAGGGTGGGGCAGAGTGAAGGGTGGGGCGGAGTGAAGGGCGGAGTGAAGGGTGGGGCGGAGTGAAGGGCGGAGTGAAGGGTGGGGCGGAGTGAAGGGCGGAGTGAAGGGTGGGGCGGAGTGAAGGGCGGAGTGAAGGGTGGGGCGGAGTGAAGGGCGGAGTGAAGGGTGGGGCGGAGTGAAGGGCGGATTGAAGGGTGGGGCAGAGTGAAGGGTGGGGCGGAGTGAAGGGCGGAGTGAAGGGTGGGGCGGAGTGAAGGGCGGAGTGAAGGGTGGGGCGGAGTGAAGGGCGGAGTGAAGGGTGGGGCGGAGTGAAGGGCGGAGTGAAGGGTGGGGCGGAGTGAAGGGCGAGGCGGAGTGAAGGGTGGGGCGGAGAGAAGGGTGTGGCGCAGTGAAGGGCGGAGTGAAGGGTGGGGCGCAGTGAAGGGCGGAGTGAAGGGTGGGGCGGAGTGAAGGGCGAGGCGGAGTGAAGGGTGGGGCGGAGTGAAGGGTGGGGCGGAGTGAAGGACGGAGTGAAGGGCGGGGCGGAGTGAAGGACGGAGTGAAGGCTGGTGCTATGGTATTTTCCCTCTAAGGTGTGCGGGTGTGCGGCCGCCCACGGATCTGAAAGCTCCCGCGCCGTTAAATTCTCAGGCTGCGCACTGGACAGCTGGAGAATACTGAACTAGCGGGAAAAAGCCAGAGCACTGAGAGAATGGCTCCGGAAGCTCACGGAGCCGATCGGAATTGGAATGGCCTTTGGGAAGAGCACTGGGACCCGACGAGCGTTGCCTCGAATGGCCGTTGACTAATGGCGGCCTTGGGAACCCCTGATTCTCTGCGCCCCAGCCACCACTCTATCTACCCCGCTGATTTCCCCACTGAGAGTGCGCCTGCTCCCTAGGGCCGCGGTGCGTTCAAAAGAGAGAAACAGTCGGACTCAGTGGAACCAGGAGGCGCGGTAGCTGCGATTAAATGGTGCTGGGCCTGGCGGCTCTGATTCGGGGCCTGAGACACGCTCGCCCCTGTTCAGTTTCCAGGGCCTGCTCCCCGCAGGGTGGCAGCCTCCGACCGCACTTTGGTTGAGCACACCGCGGGAGCCTGACCGATAACAACAACAACAGCAACATCAGTCACCGGTTCTTTGGGTGTGCAAGTTGTGTGCTGAATTATTTTGATGAATGTTCTTTTTTCAACTTATCAAAGTGATGTTGAAGATTGTATTCAGGTGCCTGATAAGGCTCTCAGGGTCACACTCGTGTTACAGTGCTGCCCTTCCACCTCTGGGGTTGGGTTTGAATCCATTGTGGAGAGAGGAAAGGAAAGTCCCTGGTCTTCTACTTCCAAAGGCCAGGGCAGTGTTTCCTAGTATCTGGACACAAAAGGCATCAAGGGGTATGGGGAGAGAGCGGGAATATGGTATTGAGATAGAGGATCAGCCATGATCATATTGAATGGCGGAGCAGGCTCCAAGGGCCGAATGGCCTACTCCTGCTCCTATGTTTCGATGTTTCCGAATCACACAACTTTACATGAGTTATGGAATCATTCTGAAGGCTGAAATTTCAGGAAAGTAAACAGTTTACACAATGAAGGGTTACAGCGAGCATAGAAGTAATGATAGAGATTGGGGATATTGGGCTCTCATGCAATGAAACATTGGAAGAGGTTTAAATTTGACTCTGTGTAGTTTCCAAAGGACGTAAATCCTCAGACAGAAGACCACTCAGTGAAGTGAAGTCAGGAAAGTGAATAGTTAAAAATAACAACAGAAAATGCTGGGAAATACTCAGCAAGTCAAGCAGCATCATGGAGAGAGAAACAGAGTTAACGTTTCAGGTTGATGACCCTTTGTCAGAACTGGAAAAAGTTGGAGAAGTAACAGGTTTTAAGCAAGTGTAGGAGCAGGGAGGGGGGAGGGGAGGAAAGAACAAAAGGGAAGGTCTGTGATAGGATGGAAGGCAGGAGAGATTAAAAGACAAAAGGGATGATGGTGCAAGGCAAAAGGAGATGGTAATGGGACAAGTTAAGAAACAAAAGATGAGTCTAGATGATGTGTAAATGCCGATGGCTGAACCATCAACAGCTGCCATGTGAGAAAAAAAGGGAAAAAAAAGATGGGGCCGAGGTTATGGTCTGAAATTGTTGAACTCCATGTTGAGTCCAGAAGGCTGTAAAGTGCCGAATCGAAAGATGAGGTGCTGTTCCTCGAGCTTACATTGAGCTTCGTTGGAACAGTGTAAGAGGCCGAGGACGGAGAGATCAGAGTGGGAGTGGAGCGGAGAATTAAAGTGACAGGCGACCGGAAGCTCGGGGTCACCCTTACGGACTGAATGGAGGTGTTCCGCAAAGCGGTCACCCAATCTGCGTTTTGTCTCCTCAATGTAGAGGAGACCGCATCGTGAGCAGAGAATACAGTATATTCAATTGCAAGAAGTACAAGTAAATCGCTGTTTCACCTGGAAGGAGTGTTTGGGGCCCTGGACAGTGGGAAGGTAAAAGGGCATGTGTTGCATCTCCTGTGCTTGCACGGGAAGGTGCTGGGCAAAGGGGAAGGGGTGTTGAGGGTGATAGAGGAGTGGACCAGGGTGTCGCGGAGGGAGCATTCCCTTCGGAATGCTGAAGGTGGGGGGGAAAGGGGAAGATGAGTTTGGTGGTGGGATCACGTTGGAGGTGGCGGAAATGGCGGAGGATGATCCGTTGAATGTGGAGGCTGGTGGGATGAAAGGTGAGGACAAGGGGAACCATATCGTGGTTCTGGGAGGGAGGGGCAGGGGTGAGAGCAGAAGTGCGGGAAATGGAACGAACACGGTCGAGGGCCATGTCAACCACGGTGGAGGGGAATCCTCGGTTGAGGAAAAGGGAAGACATGTCGGAAGCACTGGTATGGAAGGTGGCATCATCAGAGCAGATGCGGCGGAGATGGAGAAACTGGGTAAATGGAATAGAGTCCTTACAGGAAGCGGGCTGGAAGTGTAGTCCAGGTAGCTGTGGGAGTCAGTGGGCTTATAGTGAATGTTGGTCGATAGCCTATCCCCAGAAATGGAGACGGAGAAGTCGAGGAAGGGAAGAGAAGAGTCGGAGATGGACCATGTGAAGGTGAGGGAAGGGTGGAAATTGGAAGTAAAGTGAATTAAATTTTCTAGTTCAGGGCGAGAGCAGGAAACGGCACCGATACAGTCATTAATGTACCGGAAATAGAGATGAGGGAGGGGACCTGAGTAGGACTGAAACAAAGAATGTTCCACATATCCCACGAAAAGGCAGGCATAGCTGGGGCCCATGCGGGTTCCCATAGCAACACCTTTAATTTGGAGGAAGTGAGTGGAATCAAAGGAGAAGTTGTTCAATGTGAGAACAAGTTCAGCCAGGCGGAGGAGGGTGGTGGTGAATGGGGACTGGTTGGGCCTCTGTTCAAGGAAGAAGCGGAGCGCCCTCAGGCCATCCTGGTGGGGGATGGAGGTGTAGAGGGATTGTACGTCCATGGTGAAAAGGAGACGGTTGGGGGCCAGGAAACTGGAAACTGTTAAAGTGGCGGAGGGCGTCGGAAGAGTCACGATGTAGGTGGGAAGAGACTGGACAAGGGGAGAAAAAATAGAGTCGAGATAGGAAGAAATAAGTTCCATGGGGCAAGAACAGGCTGAAACGATGGGTCTACCAGGGCAGTCCTGTTTGTGGATCTTGGGAAGGAGGTAGAAGCTGGCTGTGCGGGGTTGGGGAACTATGAGGTTGGCGGCCGTGGGGGGAAGATCTCCAGAGAAGATGAGGTCAGTGACAGTCTTGAAAACGGTGGCTTGATGTTCGGGAGTGGGGTCATGGTCCAGGGGGAGATAGGAGGAGGTGTCGGAGAGTTGGCATTCAGCCTCTGCTAGGTAGAGGTCGGTTCGCCAAACAACAACAGCACCACACTTGTCAGCAGGTTTAATGACAATGTTGGGGTTGGATCTGAGAGAATGGAGTGCTGCAAGTTCAGAGGGAGGTAGGTTAGAGTGGGTGAGGGGAGCAGAGAAATTGAGACGGCCGATGTCACGCCGGCAGTTTGCAATAAAAAAATCTAGAGAGATTAAGAGGCCAGAGGGAGGGGTCCAGGTAGAACAAGAATTCTGAAAGCGTGGGGAAGGGTCAGCCGTGCGGGGGGAAAACTCCTGGCCAAAGAAGTGGGCACGGAGACGAAGGCGGCGGAAAAAGAGCTCAGCGTCGTGCCGAGCTCGAAATTCATTGAGGTGGGGGCGTAAGGGGGTGAAGCTCAGGCCTTTGCTGAGGACTGATCGTTTGGGGTCGGAGAGGGGAAGGTCAGAGGGGATAGTGAAAATACGGCAGGGGGTGAGATTGGAAGAAGGGATGGGGTCAGAGGAGAGTGAAGGGGAAGAAGGTTCTGGAGGGGCGTTGGTGTCCAAGAGTTGTTGTAGCTTGCGATCCTTGACGCCTGAAAGGAAGAAAAAAAGTTTTTTGTTGAAGCGTCGGATGAGGCGAAGGATGAAATGGAACTGCGGACCAGGACAGCTTTGAGATAGAGTGAGTCGGTGCTGCTGAAGAGAGAGGCCGAGAGTGTTCACGTGGTGGCGCATGGCATTGAGCGTGAATCTCAGGATGCGGCGAGAGCAGTGGTTCGAGGAACGCTGAATCTCTCGGAGATATCTGTAATCCTGGGTGGATCCGAAACATGAGGGGTGGAATTTCAGTTGTATTCCATGCGGAGTAAGTCGGAACCGGAGACAGTTGCTGAGGAAAGAGATGTGGCTGTGAAAACGAGCCAGTAGTAACGGCGACCATGAAACTACCAGATTGTCATAAAAACCCATCTGGTTCACTAACGTCTTTTAGGGAAGGAAATCTGCCGCCCTTACCCGGTCTGGCCTATATGTGACTCCAGACCCACAGCAATGTGGTTGACTCTTAACTGCTCCTCTGAAATGGCCGAGCGAGTCACTCAGTTGTACCAAACTGCTACGAAACAGTTAGTACCTTCACCACGCGGACTGCAGCGGTTCAAGAAGGCGGCCCACCACCACCTTCTCAAGGGCAATTAGGGGATGGGCAATAAATGCCGGCCTTGCCAGCGACGCCCACATCCCGTGAATGAGTAAATAAAACAAAAACCTTAAATATCCTGGAGACACCGGGATAATCCTGGAGGGTCGGCAACCCTCGCCTGCGGTGGTATAACTACAGTGAAATACAAACGGGTGCATCTTCAATACTCAAATGAGGGAATAAAATATTCAGCGATATCCACCTCACAAGAAATAAGAAAACCAAAGCAACATAACATTAAATGGAGATGCCTCGTTGACTTTGAGACCTTTTGTTAATTCAGTTCCCTTTACTTCACAGCAGGGGGTGCTGTTGGTTGGCGTAGGTTGATGAACCGTCTGTGAATTCTTCCCAACCGCTGCCCACAAATGAATTGTGCTTTGGATTTTGTTGTCAGTCAGTTATTCAGCATGAGATATTGAAAAGGATCCATTAAAAAAAATATCAGACCATCTCCGCAGGACGAGGGGAAACTGGCAAACAAGCAAGTTTAGTACTGCCGCCACACTGAGAGTGATTAATATCTGAATGGGCTCCGGAGCACACGGCCCAGCTTGAAGCGGGTGGGGGCGTTAATTCAAAACTAATCTGCGGAAACAATATTTCAGTGAGTGAGTGGTCAATCTATGGAACAGGCTGCCTAGGGAGATGCTGGAAGCAGTTTGTATTGATTCATTTAAGTGTAAATTGGAAAGATTACATTTTGTGATAAAGTATATGAGTAATTTGAGACGTGACATGTGGCGAGTGTAGAATGCTTGGGAAGAGCAGGCGACTTTGGACCAATGGTTCCCAAAGCTCTCCCCACTGTGTGCCAGCCTGTGCCTCAGTGGGCAGCACTCTCACCTCTGAGTCAGAAGCTGTGGGTTCATGTTCCCACTCCAGAAATCTAGGCTGACACTCCCAGTGCAGTGCTGAGGGAGTGCCGCACTGTCGGAGGTGCCGTCTTTCGGATGAGATCTTAAACCGAGGCCACGTCTGCTCTCTCAGGTGGACGTAAAAGATCCCGCAGCCACTATTTCGAAGAAGAGCAGGGGAGTTATCCCCGGTGTCCTGGTCAATATTTATCCCTCAACCAACATCACTAAAACAGATTGTCTGGTCATTATCACATTGCTGTTTGTGGGAGCTTGCTGTGCACAAATTGGCTGTCGCTTTTCCTACATTACAACAGTGATGACACTTCAAAAAGTACTTAATTGGCTGCAAAGCGCTTTGGAACGCCTGGTGATCGTGCAAGGCGCTATAGCAATGCAAGCACTAGGGTTTATTTCTAGAGGGATAGAATTGAAAAGTAGGGAAGTTATGCTAAACCTGTATCGAACCTTGGTTAGACCACACTTAGAGTACTGCGTGCAGTTCTGGTCGCCATATTATAAAAAGGATATTAGAGGCACTGAGAGGGTGCAGAGAAGATTTACAAGGATGATACCAGAAATGTGAGGATATACATATCAGGAAAGGATGAACAGGCTGGGTCTCTTTTCTCTTGAAAAAAGAAGGCTGAGGGGTGACCTAATAGAGGTCTTTAAAATTATGAAAAATTTCGATAGAGTGGATACAGAGAGAATGTTTCCACTTGTGGGGAAGAGCATAACTAGAGGCCATCAATATAAGATAGTCAGCAAGAAATCCAATAGGGAATTCAGAAGAAACTTATTTACCGAAAGAGTGGTGAGAATGTGGAACTCGCTACCACAGGGAGTGGTTGAGGCGAATAGTATAGATGAATTTCAGGGGAGCTGGACAAGCATATGAGGGAGAAGGGAATAGAGGGTTATGCTGATAGTTAGATGAGGAAAGACGGGAGGAGGCTCGAGTGGAGCATAAACGCCGGCATGGACTGGTTGGGCCGAATGGCCTGTTTCTGTGCTGTATATCCTATGGAATCCTATGTAAGATCTTTCTTTCTTTCTTTCACCGGGGGGTTTCCTCACCTCATGTCTGGGTCTGTTGTAGACTCATTGATAGAGATTGATCGCTGTGACTAGTCAACAACTCCATTATCGTTGGATCATGTGACTACCAGGATGGTAGAAGGCGAGCTAGACGGACCGTGGTCTTTGTCCGTCTAGTAATTCCTATGCTCTATATGTGAAACAGGTGGATGAAGCTCTGGATATCATGGGATATGGGGATAGTGCGGGAAGGTGGACTTGAGGTGGAAGATCAGCCATGATCTGATTGAATGGCAGAGCAGGCTCGAAGGGCCGAATGGCCGACTCCTGCTCCTATTTCTTATGCTCCATGTTGAGGCAGCTCATCTTTACAGAGAGAGCTGGAGAGCTCCCTGTGTTAAATGGGGAAAATCGGCAGTGTGTGTGTCACACCTGCACTGCAACATTGGCATCCAGCTTTCGGTGGGTTTAACCCTAATTTTGGGATCTTTCAGGGTGGGTGAAGATGGCGGGGGGTTGGGGGGTGGAGGAATTAATTAATGCTAAAATCGGTAGGCGTACTCAAACACCAGCAATTTTTCACACATCTCTCCATTAAAATGGACTTTAAAAGGAAAAATTTGCAGGGCTATAGGGAAAGAGCAGGGGGAGTGGGACTAATTGGAGAGCTCTTTCAAAGAGCCTGCACAGGCACGATGGGCCGAATGGCCTCCTTCTATGCTGTGAGACTCTAAGAAAATATCTGACATACTTCAGACAGTTTCAGTCTGACTCCACTGTGCTGACTGGCCTAAGTTAGACGCCAACTGCCTAACACTCTAAAGACTATTATCTGAATGGCAATAGATTGGGAGAAGGGGAAGTGCAATGAGACCTGGGTGTCCTTGTGCACCAGTCGCTGAAGGTAAGCATGCAGGTGCAGCAGGCGGTGAAGAAGGCAAATGGTATGTTGGCCTTCATAGCGAAAGGGTTTGAGTATAGGAACAGGGATGTCCTGCTGCAGTTGGACAGGGCCTTGGTGAGACCACACCTTGAGTACTGTGTGCAGTTTTGGTCGCCTTATCTGAGGAAGGATGTTCTTGCCATGGAAGGAGTTCAGCGAAGATTCACAAGGCTGATACCTGGGAAAGCAGGAATGACATATGAGGAGAGACTGGGTCGATTGGGCTTATACTCGCTGGAGTATAGAAGAATGAGAGGGGATCTCATCGAAACATATAAAATTCTGACAGGTCTGGACAAACTAGATGCAGGAAGAATGTTCCCGATGGTCGGAGAGTCCAGAACCAGGGGTCATAATCTAAGGATAACGGGTAAGCCATTTAGGACAGAAATGAGGAAGAATTTCTTCACCCAGAGAGTGGTGACCCTGTGGAATTCTCTACCACAGAAGGTAGTTGAGGCCAAGTCATTAAATATATTCAAGAATGAGTTAGATATAGTTCTTAAAGCTAAAGGTATCAAGGGATATGGGGAGAAGGCAGGTACAGGGTACTGAGTTTAGATGATCGGCCATGATCTCATCGAATGGCGGAGCAGGCTCGAGGGGCCGAATGGCCTACTCCTGCTCCTATCTTCTATGTTTCTATGTAAGTGAATGCTCTCAGTGTTGCACTTCTGACCTTCATTGCTAAGGTGTAACAGCAGCGTGCTCCATAAAACTGAGGAAGCACTTGGGCATCCTGAAAGATAAGAAACATGCTCCCACTGACATTCCTGCACATCAGCGCTAACTGCCCCCTTTACACATGGTTTAATCAGCCTCTGAGGGCACAATAGCAGCCTCGGAGATACCAACCTGAGGGTGAATGTCTTCTCTCTCATAGATGACTCTGAAGGTCACCAGTTCGGAATCCATCAAAAGCTTTCCTCATCATTGATCCACAGCACAGCTTGTTCCTCAAGCAATCCCACCGACACCAGATCAACTGGTTATTCATTACAAAAAGCAAATCACTGCGGATGCTGGAAATCTGATATAGAAACAGACAATGCTGGAAACGCTCAGCAGGTCAGGCAGCATCTGTGGAGAGAGAGAGAGAAACAGAGTCAACGTTTCAGGTCGATGAGCCTTCGTCAGAACGGGAAAAAGTAACAGTTTTTAAGCAGGTGCAGAGGCAGGGAAAGGAGGGGAGGGGAGGAAAGAACAAAAGGGAAGGTCTGTGTTCGGGTGGAAGGCAGGAGAGATTAAATATCAAAGAGGAGGAGGAAGAGGATTCAATTGTTAACACATCTCCTACTGACAGCCCCCCACACGATTCCCACTGGTATCCCGGCTCTGCCTGCGAGAATT
Source organism: Squalus acanthias (assembly GCA_030390025.1). NCBI lineage: Eukaryota > Metazoa > Chordata > Chondrichthyes > Squaliformes > Squalidae > Squalus > Squalus acanthias. Next base: position 255,812,249 of record CM059425.1, read on the forward strand.
GGACACATTCCTCCTCACTGATTGTGTCAGTGTTCTGCCGAAATATTGAAAGCTTGCCCTTCAATCACACAACTTGAGTCATGTGCCTGGCAGTGAGTAATAAATTCACTTTCAATTGTTTCCTTCCCCTCGCCATGCAAGGCCGCTGAGTTCTCTTCTGATGACACTTTGGCTTCAACTTAACAGTCCTGAACAAGCGCAAACCTTTTTTTGTCTCAGATGAACACACTTTAGAGCAAAACTGAGCTCAGGCAAAGAATAATCCATTGCTGCTTCTGACTCACATGATAGCATCACTGAATTCTACGCCACAGAAACATAGAAACATAGAAACATAGAATCTAGGAGCAGGAGTAGGCCATTCGGCCCGTCGAGCCCGCACCACCATTCAATACGATCATGGCTGATCATTCAAATCCAGTACCCTGTCCCTGCTTTAATCCCCACAGTACACATATCCCACCCGACCCCCGTAACCCCACATATTTAATTCCCCCTAACATATCCCATCCTATCCCCATAACCCCACATAACACTAAGGGTCAATTTATCATAGCCAAATCAACCTAACCCGCACATTTTTGGACAGTGGGAGGAAACCGGAGCACCCGGGGGAAACCCACGGAAGGAGGCCATTCGGCCCGTTGCCCTGGTGACCAGCTCTGTGGATGAGCTATTCACTTATTCTCTGTATCCTTTTAAATTTTTCGAAGAATCTTACAGCACAGAAAGAGTCCATTCGGCCCGTAGTGCTGGTGCCGGCTCTTTGAAAGAGTTATCCAATTGGTCCCACCTACCCCTGCTCTTTCCCCGTAGCCCCCGCACATTTTTCCTTTTCAAGTATTTATCCAATTCCCTTTTGAAAGTTACTATTGAATCTGCTTCCACCACCCTTTCAGGCAGCGCATTCCCGATCACAGCAACTCGCTGCATAAAAAAAAAATCTCTCCCCATCTCCCCTCTGGTTCTCTTGGCAATTATCTTAAATCTGTGTCCTCTGGTTATCAACCGTCCCGCCAGTGGAGACAGTTTCTCCTTATCTACTCTATCACAACCGTTCATGATTTTGAACGCCTCTATTAACTCTCCCCTTAACCTTCCCTGCTCTAAGGAGAACAACTCCAACTTCTCCAGCCTCTCTCCCTTTTCCAAATATTTACGCACGTCTCTTTTAAAAGCTATTATAGATTCTGCGCCCACCATTGTTTCTGGTAGAGCATTCTACGTCTTAACAACGCTTTGCATTAAAACATAACCTAACCTTTATCTGCATTTTTATGGTGATGATCTTAAGTTTGTGCCTTCTCGTCACAAAGTCACCAGCCACTGAAATACTTTCCTCCCCCAGCCTGAAGGATTTGTGTCTTAATGCGAGGAGCGTTCATAATAAGGTGGATGAATTAGCTGCGCAAATAGATGTAAACGGATATGATATAATTGGGATTACGGAGACATGGCTCCAGGGTGACCAAGGCTGGGAATTCAACATCCACGGGTGTTCAATATTCAGGAAGGACAGGCAAAAAGGAAAAGGAGGTGGGGTAGCATTGCTGGTTAAAGAGGAGATTAACACAATAGTAAGGAAGGATATTAGCTCTGATGATGTGGAATCTGTATGGGTAGAGCTGAGAAATACCAAGGGGCAGAAAACGTTAGTGGGAGTTGTATACAGACCCCCAAACAGTAATGCTGAGGTTGGGGATTCCATTAAATGGGAAATTAGAGACACGTGCAATAAGAGCACCGCAGTTATCATGGGTGACTTTAATCTACATATAGATTAGGCTAACCAAATTAGTAACAATACTGTGGAGGAGGAATTCCTAGAGTGTATACGGGATGGTTTCCTGGACCAATATATCGAGGAACCAACTCGAGATCAGGCCATCTTAGACTGGGTATTATGTAATGAGAAAGGATTCATTAGCAATCTTGTTGTGCGAGGCCCCTTGGGGAGGAGCGATCATAATATGATAGAATTCTTCATTAAGATGGAAAGTGAAATAGTTGACTCAGAGACTAGGGTCCTGAATTTAAATAAAGCAAACTACAATGGAATGAGGCGCGAGTTGGCTAGGATGGATTGGGGAACGTTACTTAAAGGGTTGATGGTGGATAGGTAATGGCAAACATTTAAAGATCGCATGGATGAACTACAGAATTTGTTCATCCCTGTTTGGCATAAAAATAAAACAAAAAAGGTGACTCAACTGTGGCTAACAAGGAAAATTAGTGATAGCATAAGATCCAAGGAGAAGACATATAAATTGGCCAGAAAAAGCAGCAAACCTGAGGATTGGGAGCAGTTTAGGATTCAGCAAAGGAGGACAAAGGGATTAATTAAAAGGGGGGAAATAGAATATGAGAGTAAGCTTGCAGGGAACATAAAAACTGACTGTAAAAGCTTCTATAGATATGTGAAGAGAAAAAGTTTGGTGAAGTCAAGCGTAGGTCCCTTGCAGTCAGAATCAGGGGAATTTATAATGAGGAACAAAGAAATGGCAGACCAATTAAATACATACTTTATTTCTGTCTTCACAAAGGAGGACACAAATAACCTCCCAGAGATGTCGGGGAACATAGGGTCTAATGAGAGGGAGAAATTGAATGAAATCAGTATTTGCAGGGAAATGGTGTTAGGGAAATTGACGGGATTGAAGGCCAATAAATCCCCAGGGCCTGATAATCTACATCCTAGGGTACTTAAGAAAGTGGCCCTAGAAATAGTAGATGCATTGCTGGTCATCTTCCAAAATTCTATAGACTCTGGAACAGCTCCCATGGATTGGAGGGTAGCTAATGTAACCCCACTATTTAAAAAAGGTGGTAGAGCGAAAACAGGGAATTATAGATCGGTAAGCCTGACATCGGTAGTGAGGAAAATGCTAGAGGCCATTATAAAAGATGTAATAGCAGAGCACTTGGAAAACAGTGACAGGATCGGATAAAGTCAACATGGATTTACAAAAGGTAAATCATGCTTGACTAATCTACTGGAATTTTTTGAGGATGTAACTGGTAGAATAGATAAGGGAGAACCAGTGGATGTGGTGTATTTGGACTTTCAGAAGGCTTTCGATATGGTCCCGCATAAGAGATTAACGTGCAAAGTTAAAGCACATGGGATTGGGGGTAAGGTACTGACTTGGATAGAGAACTGGTTGGCAGACAGGAAGCAAAGAGTTGGAATAAACGGGTCTTTTTCCGAGTGGCAGGCAGTGACTAGTGGGGAACCGCAGGGATCGGTGCTACGACCCCAGCTATTCACAATATATATTAATGATCTAGACGAGGGAACTAGATGTAATATCTCCAAGTTTTCAGACGACACAAAGCTGGGTGAGCATGTGTGCTGTGAGGAGGATGCAGAGAAACTCCAGTATGATTTGAACAGGTTGGGTGATTAGGCAGATGCATGGCAGATGCAGTATAATGTGGATAAATGCGAGGTTATCCACTTTGGTGGCAAAAACAGGAAGACAGATTATTATCTGAACGGCAATAGATTGGGAAAGGGGAAGTGCAACGAGACCTGGGTGTCCTTGTGCACCAGTCGCTGAAGGTAAGCATGCAGGTGCAGCAGGCGGTTAAGAAGGCAAATGGTATGTTGGCCTTCATAGCGAGAGGATTCAAGTACAGGAGCAAGGATGTCTTGCTGCAGTTGTACAGGGCCTTGGTGAGACCACACCTTGAGTATTGTGTGCAGTTTTGGTCGCCTTATCTGAGGAAGGATGTTATTGCCATGGAGGGAGTGCAGCGAAGATTCACCAGACTGATACCTGGGATGGCAGGAATGACGTATGAAGAGAGATTGGGTCGATTAGGCTTATATTCGCTAGATTTTAGAAGAATGAGAGGGGATCTCATTGAAACTTATAAAATTCCAACAGGACTAGACAGACTAGATGCAGGAAGGATGTTCCCGATGGCGGGGGAGTCCAGAACCAGGGGTCACATTCTAAGGATAAGTGGTAAGACATTTAGGACTGAGATGAGGAGGAATTTCTTCACCCAGAGAGTGGTGAAATTGTGGAATTCTCTACCACAGAAGACAGTTGAGGCCAATTCATTAAATATATTCAAGAAGGAGTTAGATATATTTCTTAAGGCTAAAGGGATCAAGGGATATGGGAAGAAAGCAGGGACAGGGTACTGAATTTGGATGATCAGCCATGATCTCATTAAATGGCGGAACAGGCTCGAGGGGCCGAATGGCCTACTCCTGCTCCTATCTTCTATGTTTCTATGTTTTGCCTTATCAAAACCCTTCTTCATTTTGAACCCCTCTCAGATCTTCTCTTAACTCTCTGTGATCTGATCTGATTGCATTGGAAGCAGTTCAGAGAAGGTTTACTAGACTAATACCTGGAATGGGTGGGTTGTCTTATGAGGAAAGGTTGGACAGGCTAGGCTTGTATCCGCTGGAGTTTAGAAGAGTAAGAGGTGACTTGATTGTAACATATGAGATCCTGAGGGGTCTTGACAGGGTGGTTGTGGAGAGGATGTTTCCTCTTGTGGGAGAATCTAGAACTAGGAGTCACTGTTTAAAAATAAGGGGTCACCCATTTAAGACAGAGATGAGGAGAAATCTTTTCTCACAGAGGGTCGTGAGTCTTTGGAACTCTCTTCCTCAGAGGGCGGTGGAAGCAGAGTCTTTGAATATTTTTAAGGCAGAGGTAGATAGATTCTTGATAAGCTAGGGGGTGAAAGGTTATCGGGGGTAGGCGGGAATGTGGAGTCATCAGATCAGCCATGATCTTATCGAATGGCGGAGCAGGCTTGAAGGGCCGAGTGGCCTCCTCCTGCTCCTAGTTCGTATGTATGTCTGTGGGGGACAGCATTTCCCGTGCATCCTGCTACTTGCTGGAATCTCTCGTTTGAATATCCTCCCAAGTCACTACACACAATATAAGATAGTCACTAATAAATCCAATAAGGAATTCAGGCGAAACTTCTTTTTCCAGTGAGTGGTTAGGATGTGGAACTCACAACCACAAGGAGTAGTTGAGGTGAATAGCGTAGATACCTTTAAGGGGAAACTAGATAAACGCATGAGGGAGAAAGGAATAGAAAGAAAGAAAGGCTTGCATTTATATAGCACCTTTCACGACCACCGGGAGTCTCAAAGCGCTTTACAGCCAATGAAGTACTTTTGAAGTGATGTCACTGTTGTAATGTGGGAAATGCGGCAGCCAATTTGCGCACAGCAAGCTCCCACAAACAGCAATGTGAAAATGACCAGATCATCTGTTTTTGTTATGGCGATTGAGGGATAAATATTGGCCAGGACACCGGGGATTATTCTCCTGCTCTTCTTCGATAATAGTGGCCATGGGATATTTTCCGTCCACATGAGAGAGCAGACGGGGCCTCGGTTTAAGGTCTCATCTGAAAGGCGGCACCTCCGACAGTGCAGCACTCCCTCAGCACTGCACTGGGAGTGTCAGCCTGGATTTATGTGTTCAAGTCCCTGGAGTGGGACTCTTGAACCCACAATCTTCTGACTCAAAGGCGAGTGTGCTACCCACTGAGCCACGGCTGACATAGGAGGTTATGTTCATAGGATGAGATGAGGTAGAGTGGGAGGAGGCTCGTGTGGTGCGTAAACAGCGGCATGGGCCAGTTGGGCCCAGTGGCCCGTGTCTGTGCTGTAAATTCCACGTCATTTTATGTCACATCCGACCACAAAAAAAATTCATGGAAAAATATTCCAGCAGATTTTTTCCCCCCCCCAAGACGCACAGTCACTGTGACAGTTCACCAGCCAGTAGTCAGAAGGGGACGTGGCAATGTGTGGGGGATTTAGAAAGAGTGCTGCAGAGGGAAGGAGGGTAGTCCCTGAAAAAAGCAGGCACCGATGGCACAGAGTAGTGTGGGGGAATGAGGAGCAATCTGTTGTTGGAGGAGCGGAGGAACACACAACTGAAGAAGCTTTGTAAGTGACAGAGGTTCGAAGGAAACGAACAAACTTGCATTTCTATGTAATGCCTTTGAAGACCTCAGGGCTTGCCAAAGGCGCTTTGCAGTCAGTGAAGTTTTGTTGCAGCGCAGTCACTGTTGTAATGTGGGAGGGAAGCTTTTCCAATTCAAAAACCATCCCATTCCACATTTCTGCCTATTGACTTTCTCCAAGGCACTACTCACTTCATCGGCTGCAAATGGAAAATCAAACGATCTGTCCTAAAACATGCATTCCACAGCGAGGCCTCCGATCTTGTCTTTAATAAAAATATAGTAATTCGGCTATTAGTAATTCAGAAGATTATCTGAAGATTTTTGTTTCTAAAGGAAGACTTGCATTTCTATAGCGCCTTTCACGACCTCAGGACACCCCAAAGTGCTTTACAGCCAATGGAGTACTTTTGAAGTGTAGCCACCGTCGTAATGTCGGAAATTAAATTCAAAGTTTGGAGATATTTTGGAGCTTAATATATTCCTGAAGTTGAAAAACCTTTGAATTCGAGATGAAAGCTTTCAGTAGAAACTAGACTCAACTCCCTCGAGCATCTTTCGGAAGATAAGAGGCGTTTGATGGGATAAAGGAAAATTCCATTTATCGTCACGCCAACTTTTTTTCAAAATGGAAGCTTCAGTTCAAAAGTCATTGGCGAGAAGATTGCATCGACCGCTTCAGATCAAAGAGAAACGCCCCTGGAAGAAAGCTCTTATCAACTGCGACAGCATTTAATAGGCTGAAGCGCAGAAGATTTTGTGTGATCAAGAGCATAAAGGTAGAGGAGCCCAGAGTGGAACTAGGCCAGTGTCGGTGGAACATTCTGGTCTTAATTAGTCTCCACCAAGGCCAGAATTGCTACATAATCAGGCCGATGTAACCTGAGCTTTTCCCTGTGTCCATTCGCGTGCGCATTCTGACTGCCAGTCCAGACCCGAGCCGTTCACTTCTATTTTCACTCTTTTCTCCCCCCCTTTTTCTTTCTCTCTATCCCTCCTTGACCGCTCTTTCCTGTCATCATGCCGCCCTTCATCTCTCCTCTCTCTGATAATCTGCCCTCCCAAATTCCTACCCAAATCCTTCATTACTCTTCGGCCTTCCTACTCTCCTGCCACCGTCCCAGGCTTGACTCGCTCTTAGATAAGCCTACAGCTTCCCTCTGTGCCTCTCTTGGCATCCTCCGAAAGGCCCATCGTGGCTCTCGCCACTGCCCCCTCACGAGCAGCAACCCCAACTGTCCAATCCTACTCTCTCACCGACCTTCCCGCCCAGCGCGCCCACTGGGAGCAAATCTTGCCAATCTCCTCCTCGTCCAACTCATCCCCCCCCAGCGGTGACCCTGTGGACCGACCCTCTCCGCATCTCCCTCCAGAATGTCCATTGACTTGCGAACAAGACCCTTGCCATCCATGAGCTTATCGTGGATGATTGCATCGACATCATGGCCCTGACAGAAACTTGGCTGAGGGGTGATGACACCTTACTCTTAAATGAAGCTTCCCCACCTGGCTATACCTTCCACCACTTGCCCCGCTCAGACCGCCATGGTGGCGGTGTGACTCTCATCACCAAATCACACCTTGGTCTGTCCCCCTACTCCTCCGGCACTTTCTCCTCCTTTGAGCATCTCAACTTGTTCCACCCCTCTCACCTCTCATTTAAAATTCTCGTTATCTACCGCCCACCCAAGTATGATAAAAATGTTATCACCGAGATATCCTCACTGCTATTCTCCCTCAGCCTCTGCACCAAGCGACTTCTCATCCTCGGTGATTTAAACCTCCATCTCAATTCATCATACTCTCTCTCCTCTGAGTTCACTAGCCTCCTATCCTCCCTTAATCTCTCCCTCCATGTAAACTCCCCAACCCATATTCATGGCCACCCCCTCAACTTTGCCATCTCTTGTGGCCTCGCTACTCCCATTGTGTCAATCGCAGATAAGGCCATCTCTGACCACTTCCTCGTATCGCTTTCCACCCACATCCCCTTCCCCCACCCAACCCTACCTCATTCTGTGTCCGCCTCTGGAAAAACTCTCTCCCAACTCTTTTACAACTGCACTTACGAAATCCCAACTGTCCAGCCTCTGGCCCTCCATTCACCACAACATTTCTGCAGCTACCAATCTGCTCAACCACACCCTCACCACCACCTTTGTTGCCCTAGACCCAATTAAAACCATTGCTCTCTCTCATCCTGGCCGTTCACCCGCTACGGCCCACATCTTCGCTCCCTCAAGTCCAACGGACACAGACTTGAACGGATATGGCGGACAACTGGTTTAGCCATTCACCGCCAGATCTGGCTGGACCACATAAAGCATTATCGGGTCCTACTTTTGTCTGAAAAAACTGCTCACTATTCCAGGATCATTCTGGAATGCAAAGATAACCCCTGGCTATTATTTTCTACTGCTAACCGTCTTCTTAAACCCCTCTCTCCTGTCTCCTCCACACTCAACTCAAACAACAAGTGCGAGGAGCTCATGGACTTCTTTGTCTCTAAGACTGAGACCATCTGTTCAGCAGCCTCTGCCACTTCCCTCCCTTCCCCTAGCCCACCAGGCCAAACTTCCTCTGCTGTCATCACAGCCTCTCCTCAAAAAACAACCCTTGACCCCTCTGTCCATGCAAACTACCGCCCCATCTCCAACCTCCCTTTCCTCTCCAAAGTCCTTGAACATGTTGTTGCGTCCCAAATCCATGCCCAAATTTCCAGGAACTCCATGTTTGAATCCCTCCAATCCAGTTTCTGTCCCTGCCACCGTACCGAAATAGCTCTCATCTAAGTCACAAATGACATCCTTTGTGACTGTGACAAAGGTAAACTAACCCTCCTCTTCCTTCATAATTTGTCTGCAGCCTTTGACATGGTTGACCACTCCATCCTTCCCCTGCCCTAACCCTGAACTCGCATCTTTCTCCAGTTTCTCTCCGATCTCCCATCTTGACCTCTCCACGCTCATCTTGTCCATGAGACCCACTTCCTGCTCCCTCGACACTATTCCCACTAAACTGCTGACCACCCAATTTCCTTTTCTGGCCCCCATGTTAACTGATATTGTTAATGATTCTCTCTCCTCAGGTACTGTCCCCCTCTCCTTCAAATCTGCTGTCATCAAGCCTCTCCTCAAAAAAACAACCCTTGACCCCTCCGTCCTTGCAAACTACCGCCCCATCTCCAACCTCCCTCTCCTCTCCAAAGTCCTTGAACGTGTTGTCGCGTCCCAAATCCATGCCCAAATTTCCCGGAACTCCATGTTTGAATCCGTCCAATCCAGTTTCCATCCCTGCCACAGTACTGAAATAGCTCTCATCTAAGTTACAAATGACATCCTTTGTGACTGTGACAAAGGTAAACTATCCCTCCTCATCCTTCTTGACTTGTCTGCAGCCTTTGACACGGTTGACCACTCCATCCTTCTCCAAAGCTTCTCCATTGTCGTCCAGCTGGGTGGGACTGCACTCGCCTGGTTCCATTCTTATCTGTCTAATCTAGCCAGAAAATCACCTACAATGGCTTCTCTTCCCACTCCCGCATCATTACCTCTGGTGTCCCCCAAGGATCTATCCTTGGCCCCCCTCCTATTTCTCATCTACATGTTGCCCCTTGGTGACATCATCCGAAAACACAGCGTCAGTTTCCACATGTACGCTGATGACACCCAGCTCTACCTCACTACCACCTCTCTCGACCCCTCCACGGTCTCTAAATTGTCAGACTGCTTGTCCGACATCCAGTACTGGATGAGCAGAAATTTTCTCCAATTAAATATTGGGAAGACCGAAGCCATTGTTTTCAGTCCCCGCCACAAACTCCGTTCCCTAGCCACTGACTCCATCCCTCTCCCTAACATCTGTCTGAGGCTGAACCAGACTGTTCTCAATCTTGGTGTCATATTTGACCCTGAAATGAGCTTCTGATCACATATCGATGGCATGACTAAGACTGTCTATTTCCACCTCCATAACATTGCCTGTCTCCGCCCCTGCCTCAGCTCAACCGCTGCTGAAACCCTCATCAATTCCTTTGTTACCTCTAGACTTGACTATTCCAACACACTCCTGGCTGGCCTCCCACAATCTACCCTTCGTAAATTTGTGCTCGTCCAAAACTCGGCTGCCCGTGTCCTGACTCGCACCAAGTCCCGTTCACCCATCACCCCTGTGCTCGTTGACCTACATTGGCTCCCGGTTAAGCAATGCCTCGATTTCAAAATTCTCATCCTTGTTTTCAAATCCCTCCATGGCCTCGCCCCTCCCTATCTCTGTAATCTCCACAACCCCCCAAGAGATCTGCGCTCCTCAAATTCTGCCCTCTTGAGCATCCCTGATTATAATCGCTCAACCATCGGTGGCCGTGCCTTCAGCTGCCTGGGCCCTGGGCTCTGGAACTCTCTCCCTAAACCTCTCCACCTTTCTTTCCTCCTTTGGGACGGTCCTCGGAACCTACCTTTTTCATCAAGCTTTTGGTCATCTGCCCTAATTTCCTGTGTGGCTCGGTGTCAAAGTTTTTGTCTTATAATACTCCTGTGAAGCGCCTTGGGACGTTTTACTACATTAAAGGCGCTATATAAATACAAGTTGAAGTTGTTGGTGCGAGTGTTTCCAGCAAAGTCTCCATCCAGTGTCACCTCATTGGAAGAACTCTCTCACCATTGACAGAATGCTTCTGTCATCTCTACTTCACCTGCCATCTATTCCATCAACATGGGTGCCGTTTATATTCTCGCAACTTGGTCCTCCGAATCGGACCACGATGAGCCCCAACACCAGCAGCACCAACAACAACACCACCAACCTTCTCCGCAACCACCTGATGCTGCACAGGACAGAGAGCATCAGCACCCGAGCATATTGCTGCCCGGGAGGCCAGGGATGGCCTCACCATGGCCACATTTACTTCACTTGACTCTGAACACCCTGGCTGCCACATGATGCGCCAGGTTGGCACCACCCCGCACCAACACCATAAAGCATCCCTACAATGACCAAGCCATTCCTTTCACACTCATCACCATTGCAGGGGTGGGGGGTGGTTATCGTTATACATAGATACATAGATACATAGAAGATAGGAGCAGGAGTAGGCCATCCGGCCCTTCGAGCCTGCTCCGCCATTTAATGAGATCATGGCTGATCCTCCAATTCAGTATCCCGTCCCCGCCTTCTCTCCGTAACCCTTAACCCCTTTTGCCTGTAGAAATATATCTAATTCCCTCTTAAATATATTTAATGAGCTGGCGTACACTGCCCTCTGTGGCAATGAGTTCCACAGGTTCACCACCCTCTGAGTGAAGAAATTCCCCCTCATTTCTGTCCTAAATGGTTTAGCCCTTATCCTTAAATTATGTCCTCTAGTTCTGTTCTCACCCGCCAAGGGAAACATTCCTTCTGCATCTAGTCTGTCTAGACCTGTCAGAATTTTATACACTTCTATGAGGTCCCCTCTCAATCTTCTAAACTCCAGTGTGTACATCCCTAAACTACATAGTCTCTCCTCATAGGTCAATCCCGCCATTCCTGGTATCAGCCTGGTGAATCGCCGCTGCACCCCCTCCATGGCAAGAACATCTTTCCTCAGATGAGGCGACCAAAACTGTACACAGTACTCGAGGTGTGGTCTCACCAGTGCCCTGTACAGCTGCAGCAAGGTATCCCTGTTCCTGTATTCCAACCCTTTTGCTATGAAGGCCAGCATACCGCTTGCCTTCTTGACCGCCTGTTGCACCTGCATGCTCGCCTTCAGTGACTGGTGTACAAGAACACCCAGGTCTCTCTGTACTTCCCCCTCTCCCAATTTATTGCCATTTAAATAATAATTTGCCCTCCCGTTCCTGCACCCAAGGTGGATAACTTCGCACTTGTCCACATTATAGTGCATCTGCCATTTATCCGCCCAATCACCCAGTCTGTCCAAATCGCTCTGGAGCTTCCTGGTCTCCTCCTCTGAGCCCACCCCCCCTCCTAGTTTAGTGTCGTCTGCAAATTTGGAAATGCTGCATCCGACTCCCTGATCCAGGTCATTAATGTAAATTGTGAACAGCTGGGGACCCAGGACAGATCCCTGTGGTACCCCACTTGTTACTGCCTGCCATTCAGAAAATGAACCATTCACTGCAACTCACTAAGCCACTTCCAAAGGTGCACACAAATCTGTCCAAGAACGGAAAGTGTTAAAAATAAGGATTTTTATGTTGACAGCACACTAACGGAAACTTTACATAAACATTAGATAAAGCACCCAAGTGGCTACCCTTGTGGATCTACCTGTATGGCATCTTTCTCTTCCGCGTGCTTCTACAAGTGCTAGCCCTGTGGCTTCAGCAGAGGTAAAGGCAGCCTGGTCACTTCCCTGCTGCCAAGGAGCTGTAGAGCACCTTGCTGCACATCAGTGGGACCATGAGGACCCACGTCCATGTTGACTTCCCTCTTAGAGAGGCGGTCTATGAGCCTCTGCCATCTATCCTCCATAGATAGCCATCTATCCTCCATAGAGACCATGTGCTCCTGTGAGTGGCGCATTAGCTGCTCCATGCAGGTGGCCATCCTATCCATGGAAAAGCCTACAGTCGCCATCGCCTGCGACACGGTGGTGCTCATGTTGGAGATGGACGCCTCCATTCTCTGAACATTTGCAGACATCGCGCTCGCAAAACCTGTCAGAGCCCCTTGTACTTCTTGCTACACCTCCAGGATCGCCCTCTTTCTGGATGGCCCATAAGGCTCAGCGTCTGCATGCAGCTGAGCAGAGCTGGGAAAGTCCTGCACCCTCCGGCGAGGAGTCTCCACTGCTGTCCCTGTCTCCACTATCTGCCCTTGCTCACTTGTGAGTTGTGAGACATCAGGTGACAACACTACTCTATCTCGTGTGGGACCTACCGAGGTGTGCGTATCTGCGCTGGTGCTGGGTGCGCTTATGTCTGGTGACAATGCAACCTCAGAGGCTGGAGGCTCCTCTGAGGAGTCATCTTCCTCTTCCTCCTGAACAGTGGAGGGGGGGCCTCTTGATGGACCTGTGGGAGAGTAAGAGATGAGATAGATATGTCATATAAAGAATGGCTACAGATAACATTATGCACATGATGACCATTCAGTGGCTGCTGACATCAATCCCCATATGAGTGACTGATGTATGGCATGTCGCTGTATGATACGTAATTCTGTCACCAGGTTGCTGAGATGTCCCCCTCCCTCCATCTCCCACCTCCAGCTGCTCGGTGACTCCAGATATTTCTAAGGCAGCCTCCCCTGCTGTTGTTAGGGTTGCCAATGATGGCGTACCTCCTCTGGTTCTCCCCCTCTCCCTCTTATTGTGGGCTCTCTTTTCCTGCACGGAGGGAAAGAAGAGAAGGTTGAGTGAGAGTGATGGAATGAGTGTAAGGAATGGATGGGTTAGATCTTTAGATAGAGAATATGATGGGTGCCAAAGCCAAGTGGCCTCCTTGTGTGTTGTTAGTTGGTATGATTGCATGAGGGTGAGTGTAAGGGGTGGCTAGTGAGATGGGGATGTGATAATGCAGATAGAGAGAGAGGGATGGGTGGAGGTGCAAGGTATGTGGGGGTGAGTAAGGATGTGCAGGGTTGGGAAGGCAGAGTGATGGGGATGTGATGAGAGGCACAGCAGGATGAAGCTGAGTGTGGCTTTGTACTCACCTTTCCTGATCTAATGAGATAATTGAAACGTTTGCGGAACTGCACCCAGGTCCTCCTGACCACATCCCTGCTGTCCACCTCCTCTGCAATGTGCAACCAGGCTCTTTTGGTCTCCTGGGGAGATCTATTCCATCCATTGGAAGCCATGATGCGGAGATGCCGGTGTTGGACTGGGGTGGACAAAAGTGAGAAGTCGCACAACACCAGGTTATAGTCCAACAGCTTTATTTGAAATCACAAGCTTTCGGAGCGCTGCTGACGAAGGAGCAGCGCTCCGAAAGCTTGTGATTTCAAATAAAGCTGTTGGACTATAACCTGGTGTTGTGCGACTTCTCACTTTTATCCATTGGAAGGGAAGAGAACCTCCCTGCGTGTTCTGACTCCCTCCCTAAGCATAGGGAGGGAGTCATCGGAGAACCTGGGTGCAGCCCTCTGCCTCTGTGCAGTCATTGTCAGTGTTTGCAGCACTCCAATGGTGCAGTGCACTGATAGCACTGTTACATTAACCAATGTGGCCAGGGCCCCTTTAAAGATCGTGGCTGAAAACGCATCACGAATGACGTCACCAGACCCGCTCCATTTAATTGGGCCGGGTAACGCGCTGGGCGAGTTTAATAGGCCCCATTAACATAAAGTCGTTCTTTGGAGCGGGATGGAGCCAGCAACGGGGTCGCGACCCGCCATGGCCACCACCTGCACTGGACCCGCCCAGGTAAAGAAAATTCCAGCCTAAGTCTTCAGACATTGAAACTGATGAATACTATTAGTGGGTGAAATTATTTAACAGTTAGCAGAAAGAAAATGAAACCTGTCAAATTCTGTATAATAAGCTTATTGTATGTGAATACTAAATTGGAACGCAATGGTTCATTACTGCCAGATAAAAAAAGAAGCGCCTTTCACGACCTCAGGTCGTCCCAAAGTGCTTTACAGCCAATGAAGTACTTTTTATTTGAAGTGTAGTCACTGTTGTAATGTAGGAAACGCAGCAGCCAATTTGCGCACAGCAAACTCCCACAAACAGCAATGTGACAATGACCAGATCATCTGTTTATAAATATTGGATGAGGGATAAATATTGGCCCAGGTCACCGGGGAGATCTTCCCTGCTCTTCTTCGAAATGTCCTTTCCAAAGTGATTACGTAAAGTTGGAACATCGAGGGTTGAAATTATCTAGTTCATCGACTTCCTCCAATTGATTGAATGACCTTTTGCTAGGAGTTGTTTACCAGATATCTAGCAACCTTCAGAACTTTGCTGCACCCTCCATTCTCTTACATAAAAAACAAAAATGCTGTAAATTCTCAGCAGGTCAGGCAGCATCCCTTCTCAAGGGCAATTAGGGATGGGCAATAAACGCTGGCTTTGCCAGCGACGCCCACATCCCATGAATGAATGAAAAAGAAGAGAGAAACAGAGTTAACGTTTCAGGTCAATGACCTTTTGTCAGCACATTCTCTTCACGGCAATGCGTGTTTGCAATATGGGAGGTGGTGTGACTGGAATGAGAGGAGATGGGTTGACATTTGGATTGAAGATCCCTTGCCAGAGCACAGTGAGCCCTTGGGGTTGACTCGTCCTTTTTCCTCTTTTCACGATGGGTGGATCCACCAGTTAGGGGGCATAATCTCAGGATAAGGGGGTCGGCCATTTAAGACCGAGATGAGGGGGAATTTCTTCACTCAGAGGGTTGTGAATCTTTGGAATTCTCTGCCCCAGAGGGCTGTGAATGCCGAGTCTTTGAGTATATTCAAGGCTGAGATAGATAGATTGTTGGACTCTAGGGGAATCACGGGATGTGGGGATCAGACGGGAAAGTGGAGTTGAGGTCAAAGATCAGCCATGATCTTATTGAATGACGGAGCAGGCTCGAGGGGCTGAATGGCCGACTCCTGTCTCTAATATTGGCATCGAGTCATTGAGAAAGCCATGAAGCAGATTCTTCTGCCTCCTGCCTTGATTGAAGGATCAGGCCATTCGGCCCGACTGGTCCATGCCGGTGTTTATGCTCCACATGAGCCTCCTCCCACCCCTATCAGCATATCCTTCTATTCCTTTCTGCCTCATGGACTGATCCAGCTTCCCCTCAACATGAAGGCAGAAGGCAACCGACATGCAGAGTGGAGTGAGAATAAAAGAACAAATGAAAATACCTGACACCTGAGGCCCCTTTCTGATCTGGAGATGTCCTGGGCCAATGCTTATCCCTCAACCGGCATCACTAAAAAATACAGGTGATCCGTTCATTTATCACATTGCTGCTTGTGGGAGCTTGCTGTGCGCAAATTGGCTGCTGCGTTTCCTGCATTACAACAGCGGCTACACATCAAAGGCAGGTCACTGCCTGTAAAGCGCTTTGGGAGACCCTGAGGTCATGAAAGGCGCGATATAAATCCAAGTTCTTTCTTTTCTTTCTTGAATAGTCCTTCGCGTGGAAAACAATTTTTTTAATAATCTCCCCTTCCAATATTAAAAATTTAACCCCCCTGTTTATTGATTCATTTAACGTTGGAAAGAAATCATCCAGCTGTTTGCCCACAAAGATGATAAACAGTATTGCTTTGGTTCCTCATGTTAAGCAATAAATGTTGTCGCTTGCTTGCATATTGATGGATTATCATGTCAGAAGTGTATAATTGCACTGTTTAGTGATTCTATCAAACACAATTACAGCATTCATTACCAAAGGGAATTTGGAGTTCTATTCATAGCCGTGACAATAAGAAACCGCTGGGGGCCCAGTCTGTTTCATATTGCGCACTGTATTTATCCAGTAACAATAATGCAAATAGTATTTGTCAACCATTGATGACTGCAGTCACTTTTGCCATATTCTCACCAGAAAAAAGAGGAGTGTTTTGCTACAAAGACACCGAGGATCGAAGAGGTGCACCACAAGTAACCAGAGGACACAGATATCAGTGATGGGCAGAGAACTGGAGGAAGCATTTTCCTTTGCACAGTGTCAGCCGTGGCTCAGTGGGTAGCACACTCGCCTCTGTGTCAGAATAGGTTGTGGGTTCAAGTCCCCACTCCAGAGACTCAAGCACATAAAAAATCTAGGCTGACGCTCCCAGTGCAGTGCTGAGGGAGTGCGGCACTGTCGGAGGTGCCGTCTTTCGGATGAGATGTTAAACCGAGGCCCCGTCTCCTCTCCCAGGTGGCTGCAAAATATCCCATGGCAATATTTCGAAGAAGAGCAGGGGAGTTATCTCTGGTGTCCTGGCCAATATTTATCCCTCAATCAACATCACTAGAAAAACAGATTATCTGGTCATTATCACATTGCTGTTTGTGGGAGCTTGCTGTGTGCAGATTGGCCGGCATGTTTCCTACATTACAACAGTGACTACACTCCAAAAGTACCTCATTGGCTGTAAAGCGCTTTGGGACATCCTGAGGCCGTGAAAGGCGCTATATAAATGCAAGTCTTTCTTTTTTGCTCTACCCCGAGGTCTTATTAAGGTCTTATAGACTTCAACAGCAAGATTGTTGCTTTCACAAAAAAAAAATGTTCGGGGTAACTGAAAATGAAATGCAAACACCTGTTGTTGAATTGCAATAAGTTTGTGGCTGGTTTAATAGTTAAGGACTGCAGAAAAACAAACGATTCTTTAGGGAAAAGAAATGACTCATTGTAATGAAATTGTTTACTGACCCACAAAATCAATTTGCAGTTTGTAAGGTGCGTACTTTGCATAGACACACTGGGTCATTACCTTCTCCATCAGGCTCCAGCTCAGTCTCTTGATTGCTAGCTTGTTCTGTACACGGAGAAATTGTTCCTGAATTCTTTAATGGACCTTTCCTTTCTCATTATTCCTTTCTCACTGAGTGGTAGAATCAGTTGATTTGCCGATCTTTTATTTAAAAACGTACAAATTCAGCAAAATAACAAGTAAAGTAATGGCAGCTTGTCGCAAGACAGCTGCCACACTATTAAACGTCGCACCTTTTAACCCTGAATTTACAAGTCCTGGAATGCCAAGTAACACATCTAATATTCAATCTTTCAACAATTCGCTATGCTTTATCTTCATCGCTACTGTTATGAAAGAAATACTTGCATTTATACGGCGTCTTTCACAACCCCAGGGTGTCCCAAAGTGTACCACAACCACTGCAGCGCTTTTTTGAAGTGTCGTCACTGTTGTAATGTAGGGAAACGCAGAAGCCAATCTGCGCACAGCAAGCTCCCACAAACAGCAATGAGCTAAACGACGAAATCATCTGCTTTAGTCAGACGGTTGTGGGATCATGTCCCACTCTAGAGACTTGAGCACAAACTCTAGGCTGACACTCCCAGGGCAGCGCTGCACTGTCGGAAGTGCCATCTTTCAGATGAGATGTTAAACCGAGGCCCCGTCTTCTCGCAAGTCTCTGGGGTGGGACTATGAACCGCACAACCTCTCTCCCTACGAGGCGAGAGTGCTACCACTGACCCACAGCTGGAGTGTTAAGTCTGAGTAAACACTCGTATTGGTGTAGTAATAACGAACTGCTCTTATTTCCAGACCCTCCAGAACATTTCCGTTTAAAGAATTACAAGAGGAATACAAGAGAAGTGTAACTGCTGCAACGTGCTTCCTCTCATTTCAAGGCCACCTGGAGTGAACAATTTGCAAATACCCGACATAACAGCAATAACCATTGTAAATTTAAAAATGAGTTTTGTTGGTTTAAAGTAAATGTGTAGTTCTCTGCTTTATCATCAGACTATTACCAGTACTAAGGCACATGTGTTTTAATTTCAGTGAACAAGGGGACATCAGTAAACAAGTTAGTAGATCTGCCCTGCGCTAGGTGCTAATCGCCCATCTCTCCCAGGAAAAACTGATCAACTGGTAGACAACCTCCTTCCTTCCATGGCTCACAACAACATGCTTTGAGTAAGCATGAGACACTTGATGGTGGAGTAGACAGAACAGATTTTATTCACATACTGCCCAGGTGATCTATCTATACTGTTAAAAGGAGTAGCTTTCGGTTTCTCTATCGTTCGAGCTCTCCAACTAACTCTTGAAAGCCATACTCCTTTATACACCTTAGTTTGCCTACATCAAAGGCACATGACCGCATGATGTTCCTGAATCCTTCGAGAACAGTCTATTTACATAAGCAGTCTTAGTTATTTACTCCAAAGATACTTCCCTCAAACAAGACTTCCTAACCTAGCTGTTCTTGAATCGTTTGAGTGGTTTTATTAACAGCTTATCTTCCTAAACATCCCTCCTACACCATAGTCAATTAACTCCTCTGCCTATGTTTATTACCCATGATGCGGAGATGCCGGTGTTGGACTGGGGTAGACAAAAGTGAGAAGTCGCACAACACCAGGTTATAGTCCAACAGTTTTATTTGAAATCACAAGCTTTCGGAGCAGCTGCTCCTTCGTCAGGTGAAGTGAAGAAATACAAATGGGCACAGCATATATAGACAGAGAACAATGCCTGTGCAGAGAACAATGCCAGACGACTACAGTTAATCTTTCTGATGTGATAAAGGGCAGTCAGAAAGATTAACTGTAGTCGTCTGGCATTGTTCTCTGAACAGGCATTGTTCTCTGTCTATATATGCTGTGCCCATTTGTATTTCTTCACTTCACCTGACGAAGGAGCAGCCGCTCCGAAAGCTTGTGATTTCAAATAAAACTATTAGACTATAACCTGGTGTTGTGCGACTTCTCACTTATGTTTATTACACTAGTCACTAAAGTTCTACTTTAATCACTCACGGTCGATGTCGACCTCGTCACTTATTTCCTCGCTGCTTTCTTGTTTAACTTAGAAAGCCTTTTGCTCTATGACCAGTTGTAGGTCAGGTCAGTTCGGTTATTAACCCTTAACTCTCCAAGATGACCAACGCTCATGTACATTAATATTAAGCAGGTGAACACATTGTCTCCTGACCTGCACTAGGTTCCGGCTCACTCATCAGTCCCACGGGGAGCCAATGTAGGCCCGCGAGCACAGGGGCGATGGGTGAACGGGACTTGGCACGAGTTAGGACACGGGCAGCCGAGCTTTGGATGAGCTCAAGTTGATGCAGGGTGCAAGGTGGGAGGCCGGCCAGAAGGTCATTGGACTAGTCGAGCCTAGAGGTAACAAAGGCATGAATGTGGGTTTCAGCAGCGGATGAGCTGAGGCAAGGGCGGAGACGGGCGATGTTACAGAGCTGGAAGTAGGCGGTCTTGGTGATGGAGAGGATATGATATCAGAAACTCAGCTCAGGGTCAAATAGGATGCTAAGGACATGGAATGGGTCCGTGCTGGAATGAGGTGCATTTCTCAGTTAAGGTTCAGCTGTGGACTGGCCTAATGTGTACCTTCAGCATTTTGTGTTTTTTTATTTTCAGGAACAAAATCTTGCACTTCTGATCATCCATCAATTGGTAATAGACTGGCTTCTGAGTCAGAAGTTGGTGAGTTAAAGCTCCGTTACACACGATCTAAGCAGAGGCATCTGTAAGATGCTGAGGGAGTGTTGCATTGTCAGAGAGGGCTGCCTTTCAGATGAAGCCTGCTCCCTCAAGCAACACCACCAAGAAACAATTGATGTGGGGGACTCCAAAACTAGGGGCCATCAATATAAGATAGTCAACGATAAATCCAATAAAGTATTCAGGGGAAACTTCTTTATCCAGAGAGTGGATAGAATGTGGAACTCGCTACCACAGGGAGTAGTTGAGGCCAATAGCATAGATGGATTTAAGGGGAAGCTGGATAAGCAGATGAGGGAGAAAGGGATAGAAGGATACGTTGATGGGGTGAGATGAAGTAGGGTGGGGGGAGGTGCATGTGGAGCATAAGCACCGGCACGGAGCAGTTGGGCCGAATTGCCTGTTTCTGTGCTGTACCTACTATGTAAAATGTAATGTTGTACCCTTTCAATCAAAGCAGGAGGCAGAAGAAGCTGCTTCATGACTTTCTCGATGATGCTCCCATCAATGCCAATATTGGTGACGGAAAGACGTAATGTTTTGACCAGACAAGTCATCGTGTGGAGCATAAACACCGGCAGAGACCTGTTGGGCCAAATGACCTGTTTCTGTGCTAAAGATTCGATGTAATTCTATGTAATTGTTGCTTGAGAGATAGTTCTGTGTTCAAAATGGCTGCCACTTTTGCCTATGTCACAACCGTCATTGCATTTGAAAGGAGTTCATTGGCTGTGACGCACATTGGCCACAATGAGGCACAATAAAAAGATAAGACTTACATTTTAATATTAGACCTGATTTATCTCAAAATTGTCAAATTTCATATGGTATGGCAGGGTATTAGCATGGACTGAAAATGGTAAAAGACAATTGTAAATTATTAGAAACAATGAACTTCTGTATTAATCCATGAAATTCAGCGATACCTTTTTCAACATGATGACTAGGGGTGTCTTGACAATGCCATTGCAGGTTACAATCCATCTCCCTGCATGAAACTTAAAATAATTCCATTTCGAGATTAGCTGTTGGATTGTAATTGCTAGCCCATAAAGTTGCCGTAGCACATAATTATCAGCATGAGTGATCCCTGATCTCTTGTTTGAAAGGAGGCGAGTTCAAAACTGAACAAGATAAATATCAAGGATGACATATCTAAAATGTGTATGTACTCATTAGTGCACGAAGCTCACCAGGAATTGTCGACATGATACAACTTACGTAAGGCTTTGCTTCCTATGTAAATGGTCTAATTTGAAACAACAAGCTATTTGACACGATGAAAAAATAGGAATTTGTTTTTCACTTTCAAAGGTCTCCTTAAGTGCACAAAAAACAATTTTTTTCTTCATTTCCTTTTTGCACATGGTTGTAATTATTGCAATTCTCAGGACTGAACATTTTATCTTGGTCAGCGAGACAGGTACGCAGATTCTCAACTCAACGACCGAAAGTCTCTGAACCAAACAATGGAGAGTCTCTGAACTCAACGACCGAGAGTCTCTGAACTCAACGACCGAGAATCTCTGAACTCAATGACCGAGAGTCCCTGAACTCAACGACCGAGAGTCCCTGAACTCAATGACCAAGAGTCTCTGAACTCAACAACCGAGAGTCCCTGAACTCAAGGACCGAGAGTCTCTGAACTCAAGGACCGAAAGTCTCTGAACTCAGCGAACGAGAGTCTCTGAACTCAACGACCGAGAGTCTGTGACCTCAACGACCGAGAGTCTCTGAACTCAACGACCGAGAGTCTCTGAACTCAAAGGCCGAGAGTCTCTGAACTCAACGACCGAGAGTCTCTGAACTCAAGGACCGAAAGTCTCTGAACTCAGCGAACGAGAGTCTCTGAACTCAACGACCGAGAGTCTGTGAACTCAACGACCGAGAGTCTCTGAACTCAACGACCGAGAGTCTCTGAACTCAGCGACCGAGAGTCTCTGCACTCAGCGAACGAGAGTCTCTGAACTCAACGACCGAGAGTCTCTGAACTCAACGACCGAGAATCTCTGTACTCAACGACCGAGAGTCTCTGAACTCAAGGACCGAGAGTCTCTGAACTCAAAGGCCGAGAGTCTCTGAACTCAACGACCGAGAGTCTCTGAACTCAAGGACCGAGAGTCTCTGAACTCAGCGAACGAGAGTCTCTGAACTCAACGACCGAGAGTTCCTGAACTCAATGACCGAGAGTCTCTGAACTCAACGACCGAGAGTCTCTGAACTCAACGACCGAGAATCTCTGATTTCAACGACCGAGAGTCTCTGAACTCAGCGACCGAGAGTCCCTGAACTCAATGACCGAGAGTCTCTGAACTCAACGATCGAGAGTCCCTGAACTCAATGACCGAGAGTCTCTGAACTCAATGACCGAGAGTCTCTGAACTCAGTGACCGAGAGTCTCTGAACTCAAGGACCGAGAGTCTCTGAACTCAAAGACCAAGAGTCTCTGAACTCAACGACCGAGAGTCTCTGAACTCAACGACCGAGAGTCTCTGAACTCAACGACCGAGAGTCTCTGAACTCAAGGACCGAGAGTCTCTGAACTCAGCGAACGAGAGTCTCTGAACTCAATGACCGAGAGTCTCTGAACTCAATGACCTTGAGTCTCTGAACTCAACGACCGAGAGTCTCTGAACACAACGACCGAGAGTCTCTGAACTCAGCGACTGAGAGTCTCTGAACTCAATGACCGAGAGTCTCTGAACTCACCGGCCGAGAGTCTCTGAACTCAGTGACCGAGAGCCTCTGAACTCAAGGACCGAGAGTCTCTGAACTCAACGACCGAGAGTCTCTGAACTCAACGACCGAGAGTCTCTGAACTCAACGACCGAGAGACTCTGAACTCAACGACCGAGAGTCTCTGAACTC
Source organism: Squalus acanthias (assembly GCA_030390025.1). NCBI lineage: Eukaryota > Metazoa > Chordata > Chondrichthyes > Squaliformes > Squalidae > Squalus > Squalus acanthias. The sequence continues at coordinate 255,835,168 of CM059425.1, forward strand.
AACGAACGAGAGTCTCTGAAGTCAAAGACCGAGAGTCCCTGAACTCAAAGACCGAGAGTCTCTGAACTCAACGGCCGAGAGTCTCTAAACTCAACGACCGAGTCTCTGAACTCAACGACCGAGTGTCTCTGAACTCAACGACCGAGAGTCTCTGAACTCAACGACCGAGAGTCTCTGAACTGAACGACGGAAAGTCTCTGAACTGAACGACCGAGAGTCTCTGAACTCAAGGACCGAGAGTCTCTGAACTCAACGACCGAGAGTCTGTGAACTCAATGGTCGAGAGTCTCTGAACTCAACGACCGAGAGTCTCTGAACTCAACGACCGAGAGTCCCTGAACTCAACGACCAAGAGTCTCTGAACTCAACGACCGAGAGTTTCTGAACTCAACGACCGAGGATCTCTGAACTGAACGACAGAGAGTCTCTGAACTCAACGACCGAGAGTTTCTGAACTCAACGACCGAGAGTCTCTGAACTCAACGACCGAGAGTCTCTGAACTCAACGACCGAGAGTCTCTGAACTCAAGGACCGAGAGTCTCTGAACTCAGCGAACGAGAGTCTCTGAACTCAATGACCGAGAGTCTCTGAACTCAATGACCTTGAGTCTCTGAACTCAACGACCGAGAGTCTCTGAACACAACGACCGATAGTCTCTGAACTCAACGACCGAGAGTCTCTGAACTCAATGACCGAGTGTCTCTGAACTCACCGGCCGAGAGTCTCTGAACTCAGTGACCGAGAGCCTCTGAACTCAAGGACCGAGAGTCTCTGAACTCAACGACCGAGAGTCTCTGAACTCAACGACCGAGAGTCTCTGAACTCAACGACCGAGAGACTCTGAACTCAACGACCGAGAGTCTCTGAACTCAACGAACGAGAGTCTCTGAAGTCAAAGACCGAGAGTCCCTGAACTCAAAGACCGAGAGTCTCTGAACTCAACGATCGAGTGTCTCTGAACTCAACGATCGTGACTCCTTGAACTCAGCGACCGAGAGTCTCTGAACTCAACGGCCGAGAGTCTCTGAACTCAACGACCGAGTCTCTGAACTCAACGACCGAGTGTCTCTGAACTCAACGACCGAGAGTCTCTGAACTCAACGACCGAGAGTCTCTGAACTGAACGACGGAAAGTCTCTGAACTGAACGACCGAGAGTCTCTGAACTCAAGGACCGAGAGTCTCTGAACTCAACGACCGAGAGTCTCTGAACTCAACGAACGAGAGTCTCTGAAGTCAAAGACCGAGAGTCCCTGAACTCAAAGACCGAGAGTCTCTGAACTCAACGATCGAGTGTCTATGAACTCAACGATCGTGACTCCTTGAACTCAGCGACCGAGAGTCTCTGAACTCAACGGCCGAGAGTCTCTGAACTCAACGACCGAGTCTCTGAACTCAACGACCGAGTGTCTCTGAACTCAACGACCGAGAGTCTCTGAACTCAACGACCGAGAGTCTCTGAACTGAACGACGGAAAGTCTCTGAACTGAACGACCGAGAGTCTCTGAACTCAAGGACCGAGAGTCTCTGAACTCAACGACCGAGAGTCTGTGAACTCAATGGTCGAGAGTCTCTGAACTCAACGACCGAGAGTCTCTGAACTCAACGACCGAGAGTCCCTCAACTCAACGACCAAGAGTCTCTGAACTCAACGACCGAGAGTTTCTGAACTCAACGACCGAGGATCTCTGAACTGAACGACAGAGAGTCTCTGAACTCAACGACCGAGAGTTTCTGAACTCAACGACCGAGAGTCTCTGAACTCAACGACCGAGAGTTTCTGAACTCAACGACCGAGGGTCTCTGAACTGAACGACAGAGAGTCTCTGAACTCAACGACCGAGAGTCTGTGAACTCAACGACCGAGAGTCTCTGAACTCAACGACCGAGAGTCTCTGAACTCAGCGACCGAGAGTCTCTGCACTCAGCGAACGAGAGTCTCTGAACTCAACGACCGAGAGTCTCTGAACTCAACGACCGAGAATCTCTGTACTCAACGACCGAGAGTCTCTGAACTCAAGGACCGAGAGTCTCTGGACTCAAAGGCCGAGAGTCTCTGAACTCAACGACCGAGAGTCTCTGAACTCAAGGACCGAGAGTCTCTGAACTCAGCGAACGAGAGTCTCTGAACTCAACGACCGAGAGTTCCTGAACTCAATGACCGAGAGTCTCTGAACTCAACGACCGAGAGTCTCTGAACTCAACGACCGAGAATCTCTGATTTCAACGAACGAGAGTCTCTGAACTCAGCGACCGAGAGTCCCTGAACTCAATGACCGAGAGTCTCTGAACTCAATGACCGAGAGTCCCTGAACTCAATGACCGAGAGTCTCTGAACTCAATGACCGAGAGTCTCTGAACTCAGTGACCGAGAGTCTCTGAACTCAAGGACCGAGAGTTTCTGAACTCAAAGACCAAGAGTCTCTGAACTCAACGACCGAGAGTCTCTGAACTCAACGACCGAGAGTCTCTGAACTCAACGACCGAGAGTCTCTGAACTCAAGGACCGAGAGTCTCTGAACTCAGCGAACGAGAGTCTCTGAACTCAATGACCGAGAGTCTCTGAACTCAATGACCTTGAGTCTCTGAACTCAACGACCGAGAGTCTCTGAACACAACGACCGATAGTCTCTGAACTCAACGACCGAGAGTCTCTGAACTCAATGACCGAGAGTCTCTGAACTCACCGGCCGAGAGTCTCTGAACTCAGTGACCGAGAGCCTCTGAACTCAAGGACCGAGAGTCCCTGAACTCAACGACCGAGAGTCTCTGAACTCAACGACCGAGAGTCTCTGAACTCAACGACCGAGAGACTCCGAACTCAACGACCGAGAGTCTCTGAACTCAACGAACGAGAGTCTCTGAAGTCAAAGACCGAGAGTCCCTGAACTCAAAGACCGAGAGTCTCTGAACTCAACGATCGAGTGTCTCTGAACTCAACGATCGTGACTCCTTGAACTCAGCGACCGAGAGTCTCTGAACTCAACGGCCGAGAGTCTCTGAACTCAACGACCGAGTCTCTGAACTCAACGACCGAGTGTCTCTGAACTCAACGACCGAGAGTCTCTGAACTCAATGACCGAGAGTCTCTGAACTGAACGACCGAGAGTCTGTGAACTCAAGGACCGAGAGTCTCTGAACTCAACGACCGAGAGTCTGTGAACTCAAGGACCGAGAGTCTCTGAACTCAACGACCGAGAGTCTGTGAACTCAATGGTCGAGAGTCTCTGAACTCAACGACCGAGAGTCTCTGAACTCAACGACCGAGAGTCCCTGAACTCAACGACCAAGAGTCTCTGAACTCAACGACCGAGAGTTTCTGAACTCAACGACCGAGGGTCTCTGAACTGAACGACAGAGAGTCTCTGAACTCAACGACCGAGAGTTTCTGAACTCAACGACCGAGAGTCTCTGAACTCAACGACCGAGAGTTTCTGAACTCAACGACCGAGGGTCTCTGAACGGAACGACAGAGAGTCTCTGAACTCAACGACCGAGAGTCTCTGAACTCAACGACCGAGAGTCTCTGAACTCAACGACCGAGGGTCTCTGAACTGAACAACAGAGAGTCTCTGAACTCAACGACCGAGAGTTTCTGAACTCAATGACCGAGAGTCTCTGAACTCAACGACCGAGAGCCGCTGAACTCAACGACCGAGAGTCTCTGAACTCAACGGCCGAGAATCTCTGAACTCAACGACCGAGAGTCTCTGAACTCAATGACCGAGAGTCTCTGAACTCAACGACCGAGAGTCTCTGAACTCAACGACCAAGAGTCTCTGAACTCAACGACCGAGAGTCTATGGACTCAAGGACCGAGAGTCTCTGAACTCAAAGGCCGAGAGACTCTGAACACAACGACCGAGAGTCTCTGAACTCAATGACCGAGAGTCTCTGAACTCAACGACCGAGAGTCTCTGAACTCAGGGACCGAGAGTCCCTGAACTCAATGACCGAAAGTCTCTGAACTGAACGGCCGAGAGTCTCTGAACACAACGGCCGAGAGTTTCTGAACTCAAAGACCGAGAGTCTCTGAACTCAACGGCCGAGAGTCTCTGAACTCAACGGCGGAGAGTCTCTGAACTCAACGGCCGAGAGTCTCTGAACTCAACGACCGAGAGTCTCTGAACTCAATGACCGAGAGTATCTGAACTCAACGACCGAGAGTCTCTGAACTCAATGACCGAGAGTTCCTGAACTCAACGACCGAGAGTCTCTGAACTCAATGACCGAGAGTCTCAGAACTCAACGACCGAGAGTCTCTGAACTCAACGACCGAGAGTCCCTGAACTCAACGGCCGAGAGTCTCTGGACTCAACGACCGATAGTCTCTGAACTCAACGACCGAGAGTCTCTGAACTCAACGACCGAGAGTCTCTGAACTCAACGACCGAGAGTCTCTGAACTCAGCGACCGAGAGTCTCCGAACTCAACGATACAGAGTCTCTGAACTCAAGGACCGAGAAACTCTGAACTCAACGACCGAGAGTCTCTGAACACAACGACCGAGAGTCTCTGAACTGAACGACCGATAGTCTCTGAACTCAACGACCGAGAGTCTCTGAACTCAGAGACCGAGAGTCTCTGAACTCAATGACCGCGAGTCTCTGAACTCAATGACCGAGAGTCTCTGAACTCAACGATCGAGTGTCTCTGAACTCAACAATCGTGACTCCTTGAACTCAGCGACCGAGAGTCTCTGAACTCAACGGCCGAGAGTCTCTGAACTCAACGACCGAGTCTCTGAACTCAACGACCGAGTGTCTCTGAACTCAACGACCGAGAGTCTCTGAACTCAACGACCGAGAGTCTCTGAACTGAACGACGGAAAGTCTCTGAACTGAACGACCGAGAGTCTCTGAACTCAAGGACCGAGAGTCTCTGAACTCAACGACCGAGAGTCTGTGAACTCAATGGTCGAGAGTCTCTGAACTCAACGAACGAGAGTCTCTGAACTCAACGACCGAGAGTCCCTGAACTCAACGACCAAGAGTCTCTGAACTCAACGACCGAGAGTCTCTGAACTCAACGACCGAGAGTCCCTGAACTCAACGACCGAGAGTTTCTGAACTCAACGACCGAGAGTCTCTGAACTGAACGACAGAGAGTCTCTGAACTCAACGACCGAGAGTTTCTGAACTCAACGACCGAGAGTTTCTGAACTCAACGACCGAGAGTCTCTGAACTCAACGACCGAGAGTTTCTGAACTCAACGACCGAGAGTCTCTGAACTCAACGACCGAGAGTTTCTGAACTCAACGACCGAGGGTCTCTGAACTCAACGACCGAGGGTCTCTGAACTGAACAACAGAGAGTCTCTGAACTCAACGACCGAGAGTCTCTGAACTCAACGACCGAGAGTCTGTGAATTCAATGGCCGAGAGTCTCTGAACTCAACGACCGAGAGTCTCTGAACTCAATGATCGAGAGTCTCTGAACTCAACGACCGAGAGTCTCTGAACTCAACGACCGAGAGTCCCTGAACTGAATGACCGAGAGTCCCTGAACTCAACGACCGAGAGTCTCTGAACTCAATGTCCGAGAGTCTCTGAACTCAACGACCGAGAGTCTCTGAACTCAACGACCGAGAGTCTCTGAACTCAACGACCGAGAGTCTATGGACTCAAGGACCGAGAGTCTCTGAACTCAAAGGCCGAGAGACTCTGAACACAACGACCGAGAGTCTCTGAACTCAATGACCGAGAGTCTCTGAACTCAACGACCGAGAGTCTCTGAACTCAAGGACCGAGAGTCCCTGAACTCAATGACCGAAAGTCTCTGAACTGAACGGCCGAGAGTCTCTGAACACAACGGCCGAGAGTTTCTGAACTCAATGACCGAGAGTCTCTGAACTCAACGGCCGAGAGTCTCTGAACTCAACGGCGGAGAGTCTCTGAACTCAACGGCCGAGAGTATCTGAACTCAACGACCGAGAGTCTCTGAACTCAATGACCGAGAGTTCCTGAACTCAACGACCGAGAGTCTCTGAACTCAATGACCGAGAGTCTCAGAACTCAACGACCGAGAGTCTCTAAACTCAACGACCGAGAGTCCCTGAACTCAACGGCCGAGAGTCTCTGGACTCAACGACCGATAGTCTCTGAACTCAACGACCGAGAGTCTCTGAACTCAACGACCGAGAGTCTCTGAACTCAACGACCGAGAGTCTCTGAACTCAGCGACCGAGAGTCTCCGAACTCAACGATACAGAGTCTGTGAACTCAAGGACCGAGAATCTCTGAACTCAACGACCGAGAGTCTCTGAACACAATGACCGAGAGTCTCTGAACTGAACGACCGATAGTCTCTGAACTCAACGACCGAGAGTCTCTGAACTCAGAGACCGAGAGTCTCTGAACTCAATGACCGCGAGTCTCTGAACTCAATGACCGAGAGTCTCTGAACACAACGACCGAGAGTCTCTGAACACAGCGACCAAGAGTCTCTGAACTCAACGACCGAGAGTCTCTGAACTCAGCGACCGAGAGTCTCTGAACTCAAGGACCGAGAGTCCCTGAACTCAATGACCGAGAGTCTCTGAACTCAGCGACCGAGAGTCTCAGAACTCAACGATACAGAGTCTCTGAACTGAAGGACCGAGAGTCTCTGAACTCAATGACCGAGAGTCTCTGAACTCAACGACCGAGAGTCTCTGAACTCAACGACCGAGAGTCTCTGAACTCAATGACCGAGAGTCTCTGAACTCAATGACCGAGAGTCTCTGAACTCAACGACCGAGAGTCTCTGAACTCAAGGACCGAGAGTCCCTGAACTCAATGACCGAAAGTCTCTGAACTGAACGGCCGAGAGTCTCTGAACACAACGGCCGAGAGTTTCTGAACTCAATGACCGAGAGTCTCTGAACTCAACGGCCGAGAGTCTCTGAACTCAACGACCAAGAGTCTCTGAACTCAATGACCGAGAGTTCCTGAACTCAACGACCGAGAGTCTCTGAACTCAATGACCGAGAGTCTCAGAACTCAACGACCGAGAGTCTCTGAACTCAACGACCGAGAGTCCCTGAACTCAACGGCCGAGAGTCTCTGGACTCAACGACCGAGAGTCTCTGAACTCAACGACCGAGAGTCTCTGAACTCAACGACCGAGAGTCTCTGAACTCAGCGACCGAGAGTCTCTGAACTCAGCGACCGAGAGTCTCCGAACTCAACGATACAGAGTCTCTGAACTCAAGGACCGAGAAACTCTGAACTCAACGACCGAGAGTCTCTGAACACAACGACCGAGAGTCTCTGAACTGAACGACCGATAGTCTCTGAACTCAACGACCGAGAGTCTCTGAACTCAGAGACCGAGAGTCTCTGAACTCAATGACCGCGAGTCTCTGAACTCAATGACCGAGAGTCTCTGAACACAACGACCGAGAGTCTCTGAACACAGCGACCAAGAGTCTCTGAACTCAACGACCGAGAGTCTCTGAACTCAGCGACCGAGAGTCTCTGAACTCAATGACCGAGAGTCTCTGAACTCAGCGACCGAGAGTCTCAGAACTCAACGATACAGAGTCTCTGAACTGAAGGACCGAGAGTCCCTGAACTCAAAGACCGAGAGTCTCTGAACTCAACGATCGAGTGTCTCTGAACTCAACGATCGAGTGTCTCTGAAATCAACGACCGAGAGTCTCTGAACTCAACGACCGAGAGTCTCGGAACTCAACGACCGAGAGTCTCTGAACTGAAAGACCGAGAGTCTCTGAACTGAACGACCGAAAGTCTCTGAACTCAACGACCGAGAGTGTCTGAACTCAACGACCGAGAGTCCCTGAACTCAATGACCGAGAGTCCCTGAACTCAACGAACGAGAGTCTCTGAACTCAACAACCGAGGGTCTCTGAACTGAACGACAGAGAGTCTATGAACTCAGCGACCGAGAGTCTCAGAACTCAACGATACAGATTCTCTGAACTCAAGGACCGAGAATCTCTGAACTCAATGACCGAGAGTCTCTGAACTCACCGGCCGAGAGTCTCTGAACTCAGTGACCAAGAGCCTCTGAACTCAAGGACCGAGAGTCTCTGAACTCAACGACCGAGAGACTCTGAACTCAACGACCGAGAGTCTCTGAACTCAACGACCGAGAGTTTCCGAACTCAATGACCGAGAGACTCTGAACTCAGTGACCGAGAGTCTCTGAACTCAACGACCGAGAGACTCTGAACTCAACGACCGAGAGCCTTTGAACTCAGCGAAGGAGAGTCCCTGAAGTCAAAGACCGAGAGTCCCTGAACTCAAAGACCGAGAGACTGTGAACTCAACGATCGAGTGTCTCTGAACTCAACGATCGTGACTCCTTGAACTCAGCGACCGAGAGTCTCTGAACTCAACGGCCGAGAATCTCTGAACTCAATGACCGAGAGTCTCTGAACTCAACGACCGAGAGTCTCTGAACTCAACGACAGAGAGTCTCTGAACTCAATGACCGGGAGTCTCTGAACACAATGGCCGAGAGTCTCTGAACTCAATGACCGAGAGTCCCTGAACTCAACGACCGAGAGTCTCTGAACTCAACGACCGAATGTCTCTGAACTGAACGACAGAGAGTCTCTGAACTCAACGGCCGAGAGTCTGTGAACTCAATGGCCGAGAGTCTCTGAACTCAACGACCGAGAGTTTCTGAACTCAATGACCGAGAGTCTCTGCACTCAATTGCCGAGAGTCTCTGAACTCAAGGACCGAGAGTCTCTGAACTCAACGACCGAGAGTCTCTGAACTCAAGGACCGAGAGTCCCTGAACTCAATGACCGAAAGTCTCTGAACTGAACGGCCGAGAGTCTCTGAACTCAACGGCCGAGAATTTCTGAACTCAATGACCGAGAGTCTCTGAACTCAATGACCGAGTGTTCCTGAACTCAATGACCGAGAGTCCCAGAACTCAGCGACCGAGAGTCTCTGAACTCAAGGACCGAGAGTCTCTGAACTCAACGACCGAGAATCTCTGAACTCAACGACCGAGAGTCCCTGAACTCAACGGCCGAGTGTCTCTGAACTCAACGACAGAGAGTCTCTGGACTCAATGAACGAGAGTCCCTGAACTCAATGACCGAGAGTCTCTGAACTCAATGACGGAGAGTCTCTGAACTCAATGACCGAGAGTCTCTGAACTCAACGACCGAGAGTCCCTGAACTCAACGGCCGAGTGTCTCTGAACTCAACGACAGAGAGTCTCTGGACTCAATGAACGAGAGTCCCTGAACTCAATGAACGAGAGTCTCTGAACTCAATGATCGAGAGTCTCTGAACTCAATGATCGAGAGTCCCTGAACTCAATGACCGAGAGTCTCTGAACTCAATGACCGAGAGTCTCTGAACTCAAGGACCGAGAGTCTCTGAACACAATGACCGAGAGTCTCTGAACTCAATGACCTTGAGTCTCTGAACTCAACGACCGAGAGTCTCTGAACTCAACAACCGAGGGTCTCTGAACTGAATGACAGAGAGTCTATGAACTCAGCGACCGAGAGTCTCAGAACTCAACGATACAGAGTCTCTGAACTCAAGGACCGAGAATCTCTGAACTCAATGACCGAGAGTCTCTGAACTCACCGGCCGAGAGTCTCTGAACTCAGTGACCAAGAGCCTCTGAACTCAAGGACCGAGAGTCTCTGAACTCAACGACCGAGAGACTCTGAACTCAACGACCGAGAGTCTCTGAACTCAACGACCGAGAGTTTCCGAACTCAACGACCGAGAGACTCTGAACTCAGTGACCGAGAGTCTCTGAACTCAACGACCGAGAGACTCTGAACTCAACGACCGAGAGCCTTTGAACTCAGCGAAGGAGAGTCCCTGAAGTCAAAGACCGAGAGTCCCTGAACTCAAAGACCGAGAGACTGTGAACTCAACGATCGAGTGTCTCTGAACTCAACGATCGTGACTCCTTGAACTCAGCGACCAAGAGTCTCTGAACTCAACGGCCGAGAATCTCTGAACTCAATGACCGAGAGTCTCTGAACTCAACGACCGAGAGTCTCTGAACTCAACGACAGAGAGTCTCTGAACTCAATGACCGGGAGTCTCTGAACACAATGGCCGAGAGTCTCTGAACTCAATGACCGAGAGTCCCTGAACTCAACGACCGAGAGTCTCTGAACTCAACGACCGAATGTCTCTGAACTGAACGACAGAGAGTCTCTGAACTCAACGGCCGAGAGTCTGTGAACTCAATGGCCGAGAGTCTCTGAACTCAACGACCGAGAGTTTCTGAACTCAATGACCGAGAGTCTCTGCACTCAATTGCCGAGAGTCTCTGAACTCAAGGACCGAGAGTCTCTGAACTCAACGACCGAGAGTCTCTGAACTCAAGGACCGAGAGTCCCTGAACTCAATGACCGAAAGTCTCTGAACTGAACGGCCGAGAGTCTCTGAACTCAACGGCCGAGAATTTCTGAACTCAATGACCGAGAGTCTCTGAACTCAATGACCGAGTGTTCCTGAACTCAATGACCGAGAGTCCCAGAACTCAGCGACCGAGAGTCTCTGAACTCAAGGACCGAGAGTCTCTGAACTCAACGACCGAGAATCTCTGAACTCAACGACCGAGAGTCCCTGAACTCAACGGCCGAGTGTCTCTGAACTCAACGACAGAGAGTCTCTGGACTCAATGAACGAGAGTCCCTGAACTCAATGACCGAGAGTCTCTGAACTCAATGACGGAGAGTCTCTGAACTCAATGACCGAGAGTCTCTGAACTCAACGACCGAGAGTCTCTGAACTCAAGGACCGAGAGTCTCTGAACACAGTGACCGAGAGTCTCTGAACTCAATGACCTTGAGTCTCTGAACTCAACGACCGAGAGTCTCTGAACTCAACAACCGAGGGTCTCTGAACTGAACGACAGAGAGTCTATGAACTCAGCGACCGAGAGTCTCAGAACTCAACGATACAGAGTCTCTGAACTCAAGGACCGAGAATCTCTGAACTCAATGACCGAGAGTCTCTGAACTCACCGGCCGAGAGTCTCTGAACTCAGTGACCAAGAGCCTCTGAACTCAAGGACCGAGAGTCTCTGAACTCAACGACCGAGAGTTTCCGAACTCAACGACCGAGAGACTCTGAACTCAGTGACCGAGAGTCTCTGAACTCAACGACCGAGAGACTCTGAACTCAACGACCGAGAGCCTTTGAACTCAGCGAAGGAGAGTCCCTGAAGTCAAAGACCGAGAGTCCCTGAACTCAAAGACCGAGAGACTGTGAACTCAACGATCGAGTGTCTCTGAACTCAACGATCGTGACTCCTTGAACTCAGCGACCGAGAGTCTCTGAACTCAACGGCCGAGAATCTCTGAACTCAATGACCGAGAGTCTCTGAACTCAACGACCGAGAGTCTCTGAACTCAACGACAGAGAGTCTCTGAACTCAATGACCGGGAGTCTCTGAACACAATGGCCGAGAGTCTCTGAACTCAATGACCGAGAGTCCCTGAACTCAACGACCGAGAGTCTCTGAACTCAACGACCGAATGTCTCTGAACTGAACGACAGAGAGTCTCTGAACTCAACGGCCGAGAGTCTGTGAACTCAATGGCCGAGAGTCTCTGAACTCAACGACCGAGAGTTTCTGAACTCAATGACCGAGAGTCTCTGCACTCAATTGCCGAGAGTCTCTGAACTCAAGGACCGAGAGTCCCTGAACTCAATGACCGAAAGTCTCTGAACTGAACGGCCGAGAGTCTCTGAACTCAACGGCCGAGAGTCTCTGAACTCAAGGACCGAGAGTCCCTGAACTCAATGACCGAAAGTCTCTGAACTGAACGGCCGAGAGTCTCTGAACTCAACGGCCGAGAATTTCTGAACTCAATGACCGAGAGTCTCTGAACTCAATGACCGAGTGTTCCTGAACTCAATGACCGAGAGTCCCAGAACTCAGCGACCGAGAGTCTCTGAACTCAAGGACCGAGAGTCTCTGAACTCAACGACCGAGAATCTCTGAACTCAACGACCGAGAGTCCCTGAACTCAACGGCTGAGTGTCTCTGAACTCAACGACAGAGAGTCTCTGGACTCAATGAACGAGAGTCCCTGAACTCAATGACCGAGAGTCTCTGAACTCAATGACGGAGAGTCTCTGAACTCAATGACCGAGAGTCTCTGAACTCAACGACCGAGAGTCCCTGAACTCAACGGCCGAGTGTCTCTGAACTCAACGACAGAGAGTCTCTGGACTCAATGAACGAGAGTCCCTGAACTCAATGAACGAGAGTCTCTGAACTCAATGATCGAGAGTCTCTGAACTCAATGATCGAGAGTCCCTGAACTCAATGACCGAGAGTCTCTGAACTCAATGACCGAGAGTCTCTGAACTCAAGGACCGAGAGTCTCTGAACACAATGACCGAGAGTCTCTGAACTCAATGACCTTGAGTCTCTGAACTCAACGACCGAGAGTCTCTGAACACAACGACCGAGAGTATCTGAACTCAACGACCGAGAATCTCTGAACTCAGCGACCGAGAGTCTCTGAACTCAACGATCGAGAGTCCCTGAACTCAATGACCAAGAGACTCTGAACTCAATGACCGAGAGTCTCTGAACTCACCGGCCGAAAGTCTCTGATTTCAACAACCGAGTGTTTCTGAACTCAACGACCGAGTGTCTCTGATTTCAACACCCGAGTGTTTCTGAACTCAACGTCCGAGAGTCCCTGAACTCAACGACCGAGAGTCCCTGAACTCAACGACCGAGAGTCCCTGAACTCAATGACCAAGAGTCTCTGAACTCAATGACCGAGAGTCTCTGAACTCACCGGCCGAGAGTCTCTGAACTCAACGACCGAGAGTCTCTGAACTCAACGACCGAGAGTCTCTGAACTCAACGACCGAGAGACTCTGAACTCAGTGACCGAGAGTCTCTGAACTCAACGACCGAGAGACTCTGAACTCAACGACCGAGAGTCTCTGAACTCAACGACCGAGAGTCTCTGAACTGAAAGACCGAGAGTCTCTGAACTGAACGACCGAAAGTCTCTGAACTCAACGACCGAGAGTGTCTGAACTCAACGACCGAGAGTCCCTGAACTCAACGACCGAGAGTCCCTGAACTCAACGACCGAGAGTCTCTGAACTCAACAACCGAGGGTCTCTGAACTGAACGACAGAGAGTCTATGAACTCAGCGACCGAGAGTCTCAGAACTCAACGATACAGAGTCTCTGAACTCAAGGACCGAGAATCTCTGAACTCAAGGACCGAGAGTCTCTGAACTCACCGGCCGAGAGTCTCTGAACTCAGTGACCAAGAGACTCTGAACTCAGTGACCGAGAGCCTCTGAACTCAAGGACCGAGAGTCTCTGAACTCAACGACCGAGAGACTCTGAACTCAACGACCGAGAGTCTCTGAACTCAACGACCGAGAGTTTCCGAACTCAACGACCGAGAGACTCTGAACTCAGTGACCGAGAGTCTCTGAACTCAACGACCGAGAGACTCTGAACTCAACGACCGAGAGCCTTTGAACTCAGCGAAGGAGAGTCCCTGAAGTCAAAGACCGAGAGTCCCTGAACTCAAAGACCGAGAGACTGTGAACTCAACGATCGAGTGTCTCTGAACTCAACGATCGTGACTCCTTGAACTCAGCGACCGAGAGTCTCTGAACTCAACGGCCGAGAATCTCTGAACTCAATGACCGAGAGTCTCTGAACTCAACGACCGAGAGTCTCTGAACTCAACGACAGAGAGTCTCTGAACTCAATGACCGGGAGTCTCTGAACACAATGGCCGAGAGTCTCTGAACTCAATGACCGAGAGTCCCTGAACTCAACGACCGAGAGTCTCTGAACTCAACGACCGAATGTCTCTGAACTGAACGACAGAGAGTCTCTGAACTCAACGGCCGAGAGTCTGTGAACTCAATGGCCGAGAGTCTCTGAACTCAACGACCGAGAGTTTCTGAACTCAATGACCGAGAGTCTCTGCACTCAATTGCCGAGAGTCTCTGAACTCAAGGACCGAGAGTCTCTGAACTCAACGACCGAGAGTCTCTGAACTCAAGGACCGATAGTCCCTGAACTCAATGACCGAAAGTCTCTGAACTGAACGGCCGAGAGTCTCTGAACTCAACGGCCGAGAATTTCTGAACTCAATGACCGAGAGTCTCTGAACTCAATGACCGAGTGTTCCTGAACTCAATGACCGAGAGTCCCAGAACTCAGCGACCGGGAGTCTCTGAACTCAAGGACCGAGAGTCTCTGAACTCAACGACCGAGAATCTCTGAACTCAACGACCGAGAGTCCCTGAACTCAACGACAGAGAGTCTCTGAACTCAATGACCGGGAGTCTCTGAACACAATGGCCGAGAGTCTCTGAACTCAATGACCGAGAGTCCCTGAACTCAACGACCGAGAGTCTCTGAACTCAACGACCGAGAGTCTCTGAACTCAACGACCGAGAGTCCCTGAACTCAACGACCGAGAGTCTCTGAACTCAACCACCGAGGGTCTCTGAACTGAACGACAGAGAGTCTGTAAACTCAGCGACCGAGAGTCTCAGAACTCAACGATACAGAGTCTCTGAACTCAAGGACCGAGAATCTCTGAACTCAATGACCGAGAGTCTCTGAACTCACCGGCCGAGAGTCTCTGAACTCAGTGACCGAGAGTCTCTGAACTCAGTGACCGAGAGCCTCTGAACTCAAGGACCGAGAGTCTCTGAACTCAACGACCGAGAGACTCTGAACTCAACGACCGAGAGTCTCTGAACTCAACGACCGAGAGTTTCTGAACTCAACGATCGAGTGTCTCTGAACTCAACGATCGTGACTCCTTGAACTCAGCGACCGAGAGTCTCTGAACTCAACGGCCGAGAATCTCTGAACTCAATGACCGAGAGTCTCTGAACTCAACGACCGAGAGTCTCTGAACTCAACGACCGAATGTCTCTGAACTGAATGGCAGAGAGTCTCTGAACTCAATGACCGGGAGTCTCTGAACACAACGGCCGAGAGTCTCTGAACTCAATGACCGAGAGTCCCTGAACTCAACGACCGAGAGTCTCTGAACTCAACGACCGACTGTCTCTGAACTGAACGACAGAGAGTCTCTGAACACAACGGCCGAGAGTCTGTGAACTCAATGGCCGAGAGTCTCTGAACTCAATGACCGAGAGTCTCTGAACTCAACGACCGAGAGTTTCTGAACTCAATGACCGAGAGTCTCTGCACTGAATGGCCGAGAGTCTCTGAACTCAAGGACCGAGAGTCTCTGAACTCAACAACCGAGAGTCTCTGAACTCAAGGACCGAGAGTCCCTGAACTCAATGACCGAAAGTCTCTGAACTGAACGGCCGACAGTCTCTGAACTCAACGGCCGAGAATTTCTGAACTCAATGACCGAGAGTCTCTGAACTCAATGACCGAGAGTTCCTGAACTCAATGACCGAGAGTCCCAGAACTCAGCGACCGAGAGTCTCTGAACTCAAGGACCGAGAGTCTCTGAACTCAACGACCGAGAATCTCTGAACTCAATGACGGAGAGTCTCAGAACTCAATGACCGAGAGTCTCTGAACTCAACGACCGAGAGTCTCTGAACTGAATGACCGAAAGTCTCTGAACTGAACGACCGAGAGTCTCTGAAATCAACGACCGAGAGTCTCTGAACTCAAGGACCGAGAGTCTCTGAACTGAAAGACCGAGAGTCTCTGAACTGAACGACCGAAAGTCTCTGAACTCAACGACCGAGAGTGTCTGAACTCAACGACCGAGAGTCTCTGAACTCAACGACCGAGAGTCCCTGAACTCAACGACCGAGAGTCTCTGAACTCAAACACCGAGGGTCTCTGAACTGAACGACAGAGAGTCTGTAAACTCAGCGACCGAGAGTCTCAGAACTCAACGATACAGAGTCTCTGAACTCAAGGACCGAGAATCTCTGAACTCAATGACCGAGAGTCTCTGAACTCACCGGCCGAGAGTCTCTGAACTCAGTGACCGAGAGTCTCTGAACTCAGTGACCGAGAGCCTCTGAACTCAAGGACCGAGAGTCTCTGAACTCAACGACCGAGAGACTCTGAACTCAACGACCGAGAGTCTCTGAACTCAACGACCGAGAGTTTCTGAACTCAACGATCGAGTGTCTCTGAACTCAACGATCGTGACTCCTTGAACTCAGCGACCGAGAGTCTCTGAACTCAACGGCCGAGAATCTCTGAACTCAATGACCGAGAGTCTCTGAACTCAGTGACCGAGAGTCTCTGAACTCAACGACCGAGGGTCTCTGAACTGAACGACCGAGAGTCTCTGAACTCAACGACCGAGAGTCCCTGAACTCAACGACCGAGAGTCTCTGAACTCAACGACCGAGGGTCTCTGAACTGAACGACAGAGAGTCTCTGAACTCAACAGCCGAGAGTCTGTGAACACAATGGCCGAGAGTCTCTGAACTCAATGACCGAGAGTCTCTGAACTCAACGACCGAGAGTCTCTGAACTCAACGACCGAGAGACTCTGAACTCAGTGACCGAGAGTCTCTGAACTCAACGACCGAGAGACTCTGAACTCAACGACCGAGAGTCTCTGAACTCAACGACCGAGAGTCTCTGAACTGAAAGACCGAGAGTCTCTGAACTGAACGACCGAAAGTCTCTGAACTCAACGACCGAGAGTGTCTGAACTCAACGACCGAGAGTCCCTGAACTCAACGACCGAGAGTCCCTGAACTCAACGACCGAGAGTCTCTGAACTCAACAACCGAGGGTCTCTGAACTGAACGACAGAGAGTCTCTGAACTCAGCGACCGAGAGTCTCAGAACTCAACGATACAGAGTCTCTGAACTCAAGGACCGAGAATCTCTGAACTCAATGACCGAGAGTCTCTGAACTCACCGGCCGAGAGTCTCTGAACTCAGTGACCAAGAGACTCTGAACTCAGTGACCGAGAGCCTCTGAACTCAAGGACCGAGAGTCTCTGAACTCAACGACCGAGAGACTCTGAACTCAACGACCGAGAGTCTCTGAACTCAACGACCGAGAGTTTCCGAACTCAACGACCGAGAGACTCTGAACTCAGTGACCGAGAGTCTCTGAACTCAACGACCGAGAGACTCTGAACTCAACGACCGAGAGCCTTTGAACTCAGCGAAGGAGAGTCCCTGAAGTCAAAGACCGAGAGTCCCTGAACTCAAAGACCGAGAGACTGTGAACTCAACGATCGAGTGTCTCTGAACTCAACGATCGTGACTCCTTGAACTCAGCGACCGAGAGTCTCTGAACTCAACGGCCGAGAATCTCTGAACTCAATGACCGAGAGTCTCTGAACTCAACGACCGAGAGTCTCTGAACTCAACGACAGAGAGTCTCTGAACTCAATGACCGGGAGTCTCTGAACACAATGGCCGAGAGTCTCTGAACTCAATGACCGAGAGTCCCTGAACTCAACGACCGAGAGTCTCTGAACTCAACGACCGAATGTCTCTGAACTGAACGACAGAGAGTCTCTGAACTCAACGGCCGAGAGTCTGTGAACTCAATGGCCGAGAGTCTCTGAACTCAACGACCGAGAGTTTCTGAACTCAATGACCGAGAGTCTCTGCACTCAATTGCCGAGAGTCTCTGAACTCAAGGACCGAGAGTCTCTGAACTCAACGACCGAGAGTCTCTGAACTCAAGGACCGATAGTCCCTGAACTCAATGACCGAAAGTCTCTGAACTGAACGGCCGAGAGTCTCTGAACTCAACGGCCGAGAATTTCTGAACTCAATGACCGAGAGTCTCTGAACTCAATGACCGAGTGTTCCTGAACTCAATGACCGAGAGTCCCAGAACTCAGCGACCGGGAGTCTCTGAACTCAAGGACCGAGAGTCTCTGAACTCAACGACCGAGAATCTCTGAACTCAACGACCGAGAGTCCCTGAACTCAACGACAGAGAGTCTCTGAACTCAATGACCGGGAGTCTCTGAACACAATGGCCGAGAGTCTCTGAACTCAATGACCGAGAGTCCCTGAACTCAACGACCGAGAGTCTCTGAACTCAACGACCGAGAGTCTCTGAACTCAACGACCGAGAGTCCCTGAACTCAACGACCGAGAGTCTCTGAACTCAACCACCGAGGGTCTCTGAACTGAACGACAGAGAGTCTGTAAACTCAGCGACCGAGAGTCTCAGAACTCAACGATACAGAGTCTCTGAACTCAAGGACCGAGAATCTCTGAACTCAATGACCGAGAGTCTCTGAACTCACCGGCCGAGAGTCTCTGAACTCAGTGACCGAGAGTCTCTGAACTCAGTGACCGAGAGCCTCTGAACTCAAGGACCGAGAGTCTCTGAACTCAACGACCGAGAGACTCTGAACTCAACGACCGAGAGTCTCTGAACTCAACGACCGAGAGTTTCTGAACTCAACGATCGAGTGTCTCTGAACTCAACGATCGTGACTCCTTGAACTCAGCGACCGAGAGTCTCTGAACTCAACGGCCGAGAATCTCTGAACTCAATGACCGAGAGTCTCTGAACTCAACGACCGAGAGTCTCTGAACTCAACGACCGAATGTCTCTGAACTGAATGGCAGAGAGTCTCTGAACTCAATGACCGGGAGTCTCTGAACACAACGGCCGAGAGTCTCTGAACTCAATGACCGAGAGTCCCTGAACTCAACGACCGAGAGTCTCTGAACTCAACGACCGACTGTCTCTGAACTGAACGACAGAGAGTCTCTGAACACAACGGCCGAGAGTCTGTGAACTCAATGGCCGAGAGTCTCTGAACTCAATGACCGAGAGTCTCTGAACTCAACGACCGAGAGTTTCTGAACTCAATGACCGAGAGTCTCTGCACTGAATGGCCGAGAGTCTCTGAACTCAAGGACCGAGAGTCTCTGAACTCAACAACCGAGAGTCTCTGAACTCAAGGACCGAGAGTCCCTGAACTCAATGACCGAAAGTCTCTGAACTGAACGGCCGACAGTCTCTGAACTCAACGGCCGAGAATTTCTGAACTCAATGACCGAGAGTCTCTGAACTCAATGACCGAGAGTTCCTGAACTCAATGACCGAGAGTCCCAGAACTCAGCGACCGAGAGTCTCTGAACTCAAGGACCGAGAGTCTCTGAACTCAACGACCGAGAATCTCTGAACTCAATGACGGAGAGTCTCAGAACTCAATGACCGAGAGTCTCTGAACTCAACGACCGAGAGTCTCTGAACTGAATGACCGAAAGTCTCTGAACTGAACGACCGAGAGTCTCTGAAATCAACGACCGAGAGTCTCTGAACTCAAGGACCGAGAGTCTCTGAACTGAAAGACCGAGAGTCTCTGAACTGAACGACCGAAAGTCTCTGAACTCAACGACCGAGAGTGTCTGAACTCAACGACCGAGAGTCTCTGAACTCAACGACCGAGAGTCCCTGAACTCAACGACCGAGAGTCTCTGAACTCAACCACCGAGGGTCTCTGAACTGAACGACAGAGAGTCTGTAAACTCAGCGACCGAGAGTCTCAGAACTCAACGATACAGAGTCTCTGAACTCAAGGACCGAGAATCTCTGAACTCAATGACCGAGAGTCTCTGAACTCACCGGCCGAGAGTCTCTGAACTCAGTGACCGAGAGTCTCTGAACTCAGTGACCGAGAGCCTCTGAACTCAAGGACCGAGAGTCTCTGAACTCAACGACCGAGAGACTCTGAACTCAACGACCGAGAGTCTCTGAACTCAACGACCGAGAGTTTCTGAACTCAACGATCGAGTGTCTCTGAACTCAACGATCGTGACTCCTTGAACTCAGCGACCGAGAGTCTCTGAACTCAACGGCCGAGAATCTCTGAACTCAATGACCGAGAGTCTCTGAACTCAGTGACCGAGAGTCTCTGAACTCAACGACCGAGGGTCTCTGAACTGAACGACCGAGAGTCTCTGAACTCAACGACCGAGAGTCCCTGAACTCAACGACCGAGAGTCTCTGAACTCAACGACCGAGGGTCTCTGAACTGAACGACAGAGAGTCTCTGAACTCAACAGCCGAGAGTCTGTGAACACAATGGCCGAGAGTCTCTGAACTCAATGACCGAGAGTCTCTGAACTCAACGACCGAGAGTGTCTGAACTCAACGACCGAGAGTCCCTGAACTCAACGACCGATAGTCTCTGAACTCAACGACCGAGGGTCTCTGAACTGAACGACAGAGAGTCTCTGAACTCAACGACCGAGAGTGTCTGAACTCAGCGACCGAGAGTCTCTGGACTCAACGACCGAGAGACTCTGAACTCAACAACCGAGAGTCTCTGAACTCAAGGACCGAGAGTTCCTGAACTCAATGACCGAAAGTCTCTGAACTGAACGGCCGAGAGTCTCTGAACTCAACGGCCGAGAGTTTCTGAACTCAATGACCGAGAGTCTCTGAACTCAACGGCCGAGAGTCTCTGAACTCAACGGCGGAGAGTCTCTGAACTCAACGGCCGAGAGTTTCTGAACTCAACGGCCGAGAGTCCCAGAACTCAGCGACCGAGAGTCTCTGAACTCAAGGACCGAGAATCTCTGATCTCAACGACCGAGAGTTTCTGAACTCAACGACCGAGAGACTCTGAACTCAGTGACCGAGAGTCTCTGAACTCAACGACCGAGAGACTCTGAACTCAACGACCGAGAGCCTTTGAACTCAGCGAAGGAGAGTCCCTGAAGTCAAAGACCGAGAGTCCCTGAACTCAAAGACCGAGAGACTGTGAACTCAACGATCGAGTGTCTCTGAACTCAACGATCGTGACTCCTTGAACTCAGCGACCGAGAGTCTCTGAACTCAACGACAGAGAGTCTCTGAACTCAATGACCGAAAGTCTCTGAACACAACGGCCGAGAGTCTCTGAACTCAACGACCGAGAATCTCTGAACTCAACGACAGAGAGTCTCTGAACTCAATGACCGAAAGTCTCTGAACACAACGGCCGAGAGTCTCTGAACTCAACGACCGAGAGTCTCTGAACACAACGGCCGAGAGTCTCTGAACTCAATGACCGAGAGTCCCTGAACTCAACGACCGAGAGTCTCTGAACTCAACGACCGAATGTCTCTGAACTGAACGACAGAGAGTCTCTGAACTCAACGGCCGAGAGTCTGTGAACTCAATGGCCGAGAGTCTCTGAACTCAACGACCGAGAGTTTCTGAACTCAATGACCGAGAGTCTCTGCACTCAATTGCCGAGAGTCTCTGAACTCAAGGACCGAGAGTCTCTGAACTCAACGACCGAGAGTCTCTGAACTCAAGGACCGAGAGTCCCTGAACTCAATGACCGAAAGTCTCTGAACTGAACGGCCGAGAGTCTCTGAACTCAACGGCCGAGAATTTCTGAACTCAATGACCGAGAGTCTCTGAACTCAATGACCGAGTGTTCCTGAACTCAATGACCGAGAGTCCCAGAACTCAGCGACCGAGAGTCTCTGAACTCAAGGACCGAGAGTCTCTGAACTCAACGACCGAGAATCTCTGAACTCAATGACGGAGAGTCTCTGAACTCAATGACCGAGAGTCTCTGAACTCAACGACCGAGAGACTCTGAACTCAACGACCGAGAATCTCTGAACTCAGCGACCGAGAGTCTCTGAACTCAATGACCGAGTGTCTCTGATTTCAACAACCGAGTGTTTCTGAACTCAACGACCGAGAGTCCCTGAACTCAATGACCGAGAGTCTCTGAACTCAACGATCGAGAGTCCCCGAACTCAATGACCAAGAGTCTCTGAACTCAACGATCGAGAGTCTCTGAACTCAACGACCGAGAGTCTCTGAACTCAACGACCGAGAGACTCTGAACTCAGTGACCGAGAGTCTCTGAACTCAACGACCGAGGGACTCTGAACTCAACGACCGAGAGTCTCTGAACTCAACGACCGAGAGTCTCTGAAGTCAACGACCGAGAGTCTCTGAACTGAACGACCGAGAGTCTCTGAAATCAACGACCGAGAGTCTCTGAACTCAACGACCGAGAGTCTCTGAACTCAAGGACCGAGAGTCTCTGAACTGAAAGACCGAGAGTCTCTGAACTGAACGACCGAAAGTCTCTGAACTCAACGACCGAGAGTGTCTGAACTCAACGACCGAGAGTCCCTGAACTCAACGACCGAGAGTCCCTGAACTCAACGACCAAGAGTCCCTGAACTCAACGACCGAGAGTCTCTGAACTCAACAACCGAGGGTCTCTGAACTGAACGACAGAGAGTCTGTAAACTCAGCGACCGAGAGTCTCAGAACTCAACGATACAGAGTCTCTGAACTCAAGGACCGAGAATCTCTGAACTCAATGACCGAGAGTCTCTGAACTCACCGGCCGAGAGTCTCTGAACTCAGTGACCGAGAGTCTCTGAACTCAGTGACCGAGAGCCTCTGAACTCAAGGACCGAGAGTCTCTGAACTCAACGACCGAGAGACTCTGAACTCAACGACCGAGAGTCTCTGGACTCAACGACCGAGAGTTTCTGAACTCAACGATCGAGTGTCTCTGAACTCAACGATCGTGACTCCTTGAACTCAGCGACCGAGAGTCTCTGAACTCAACGGCCGAGAATCTCTGAACGCAATGACCGAGAGTCTCTGAACTCAACGACCGAGAGTCTCTGAACTCAACGACCGAATTTCTCTGAACTGAATGACAGAGAGTCTCTGAACTCAATGACCGGGAGTCTCTGAACACAACGGCCGAGAGTCTCTGAACTCAATGACCGAGAGTCCCTGAACTCAACGACCGAGAGTCACTGAACTCAATGACCGAGAGTCCCTGAACTCAACGACCGAGAGTCTCTGAACTCAACGGCCGAGAGCCTGTGAACTCAATGGCCGAGAGTCTCTGAACTCAATGACCGAGAGTCTCTGAACTCAACGACCGAGAGTTTCTGAACTCAATGACCGAGAGTCTCTGCACTCAATGGCCGAGAGTCTCTGAACTCAAGGACCGAGAGTCTCTGAACTCAACGACCGAGAGTCTCTGAACTCAAGGACCGAGAGTCCCTGAACTCAATGACCGAAAGTCTCTGAACTGAACGGCCGAGAGTCTCTGAACTCAACGGCCGAGAATTTCTGAACTCAATGACCGAGAGTCTCTGAACTCAATGACCGAGAGTTCCTGAACTCAATGACCGAGAGTCCCAGAACTCAGCGACCGAGAGTCTCTGAACTCAAGGACCGAGAGTCTCTGAACTCAACAACCGAGAATCTCTGAACTCAACGACCGAGAGTCTCTGAACTGAACGACCGAAAGTCTCTGAATTGAACGACCGAGAGTCCCTGAACTGAACGACAGAGAGTCTCTGAACTCAACGGCCGAGAGTCTGTGAACTCAATGGCCGAGAGTCTCTGAACTCAATGACCGAGAGTCTCTGAACTCAACGACCGAGAGTTTCTGAACTCAATGACCAAGAGTCTCTGCACTCAACGGCCGAGAGTCTCTGAACTCAACGACCGAGAGTCTCTGAACTCAAGGACCGAGAGTCTCTGAACTCAATGACCGAGAGTCTCTGAACTCACCGGCCGAGAGTCTCTGAACTCAGTGACCGAGAGTCTCTGAACTCAGTGACCGAGAGCCTCTGAACTCAAGGACCGAGAGTCTCTGAACTCAACGACCGAGAGACTCTGAACTCAACGACCGAGAGTCTCTGGACTCAACGACCGAGAGTTTCTGAACTCAACGATCGAGTGTCTCTGAACTCAACGATCGTGACTCCTTGAACTCAGCGACCGAGAGTCTCTGAACTCAACGGCCGAGAATCTCTGAACTCAATGACCGAGAGTCTCTGAACTCAACGACCGAGAGTCTCTGAACTCAACGACCGAATTTCTCTGAACTGAACGACAGAGAGTCTCTGAACTCAATGACCGGGAGTCTCTGAACACAACGGCCGAGAGTCTCTGAACTCAATGACCGAGAGTCCCTGAACTCAACGACCGAGAGTCTCTGAACTCAATGACCGAGAGTCCCTGAACTCAACGACCGAGAGTCTCTGAACTCAAGGACCGAGAGTCTCTGAACTCAATGACCGAGAGTCTCTGAACTCACCGGCCGAGAGTCTCTGAACTCAGTGACCGAGAGTCTCTGAACTCAGTGACCGAGAGCCTCTGAACTCAAGGACCGAGAGTCTCTGAACTCAACGACCGAGAGACTCTGAACTCAACGACCGAGAGTCTCTGGACTCAACGACTGAGAGTTTCTGAACTCAACGATCGAGTGTCTCTGAACTCAACGATCGTGACTCCTTGAACTCAGCGGCCGAGAGTCTGTGAACTCAATGGCCGAGAGTCTCTGAAATCAATGACCGAGAGTCTCTGAACTCAACGACCGAGAGTTTCTGAACTCAATGACCGAGAGTCTCTGCACTCAATGGCCGAGAGTCTCTGAACTCAAGGACCGAGAGTCTCTGAACTCAACGACCGAGAGTCTCTGAACTCAAGGACCGAGAGTCCCTGAACTCAATGACCGAAAGTCTCTGAACTGAACGGCCGAGAGTCTCTGAACTCAACGGCCGAGAATTTCTGAACTCAATGACCGAGAGTCTCTGAACTCAATGACCGAGAGTTCCTGAACTCAATGACCGAGAGTCCCAGAACTCAGCGACCGAGAGTCTCTGAACTCAAGGACCGAGAGTCTCTGAACTCAACAACCGAGAATCTCTGAACTCAACGACCGAGAGTCTCTGAACTGAACGACCGAAAGTCTCTGAACTGAACGACCGAGAGTCCCTGAACTGAACGACAGAGAGTCTCTGAACTCAACGGCCGAGAGTCTGTGAACTCAATGGCCGAGAGTCTCTGAACTCAATGACCGAGAGTCTCTGAACTCAACGACCGAGAGTTTCTGAACTCAATGACCGAGAGTCTCGGCACTCAACGGCCGAGAGTCTCTGAACTCAACGACCGAGAGTCTCTGAACTCAAGGACCGAGAGTCTCTGAACTCAATGACCAAGAGTCTCTGAACTCAACGACCGAGAGTTTCTGAACTCAATGACCGAGAGTCTCTGCACTCAACGGCCGAGAGTCTCTGAACTCAACGACCGAGAGTCTCTGAACTCAAGGACCGAGAGTCTCTGAACTCAATGACCGAGAGTCTCTGAACTCACCGGCCGAGAGTCTCTGAACTCAGTGACCGAGAGTCTCTGAACTCAGTGACCGAGAGCCTCTGAACTCAAGGACCGAGAGTCTCTGAACTCAACGACCGAGAGACTCTGAACTCAACGACCGAGAGTCTCTGGACTCAACGACCGAGAGTTTCTGAACTCAACGATCGAGTGTCTCTGAACTCAACGATCGTGACTCCTTGAACTCAGCGACCGAGAGTCTCTGAACTCAACGGCCGAGAATCTCTGAACTCAATGACCGAGAGTCTCTGAACTCAACGACCGAGAGTCTCTGAACTCAACGACCGAATTTCTCTGAACTGAACGACAGAGAGTCTCTGAACTCAATGACCGGGAGTCTCTGAACACAACGGCCGAGAGTCTCTGAACTCAATGACCGAGAGTCCCTGAACTCAACGACCGAGAGTCTCTGAACTCAATGACCGAGAGTCCCTGAACTCAACGACCGAGAGTCTCTGAACTCAACGGCCGAGAGTCTGTGAACTCAATGGCCGAGAGTCTCTGAAATCAATGACCGAGAGTCTCTGAACTCAACGACCGAGAGTTTCTGAACTCAATGACCGAGAGTCTCTGCACTCAATGGCCGAGAGTCTCTGAACTCAAGGACCGAGAGTCTCTGAACTCAACGACCGAGAGTCTCTGAACTCAAGGACCGAGAGTCCCTGAACTCAATGACCGAAAGTCTCTGAACTGAACGGCCGAGAGTCTCTGAACTCAACGGCCGAGAATTTCTGAACTCAATGACCGAGAGTCTCTGAACTCAATGACCGAGAGTTCCTGAACTCAATGACCGAGAGTCCCAGAACTCAACGACCGAGAGTTTCTGAACTCAATGACCGAGAGTCTCTGCACTCAATGGCCGAGAGTCTCTGAACTCAACGATCGAGAGTCTCTGAACTCAAGGACCGAGAGTCTCTGAACTCAATGACCGAGAGTCTCTGAACTCAACGACCGAGAGTTTCTGAACTCAATGACCGAGAGTCTCTGCACTCAACGGCCGAGAGTCTCTGAACTCAACGACCGAGAGTCTCTGAACTCAAGGACCGAGAGTCTCTGAACTCAACGACCGAGAGTTTCTGAACTCAATGACCGAGAGTCTCTGCACTCAATGGCCGAGAGTCTCTGAACTCAAGGACCGAGAGTCTCTGAACTCAACGACCGAGAGTCTCTGAACTCAAGGACCGAGAGTCCCTGAACTCAATGACCGAAAGTCTCTGAACTGAACGGCCGAGAGTCTCTGAACTCAACGGCCGAGAATTTCTGAACTCAATGACCGAGAGTCTCTGAACTCAATGACCGAGAGTTCCTGAACTCAATGACCGAGAGTCCCAGAACTCAGCGACCGAGAGTCTCTGAACTCAAGGACCGAGAGTCTCTGAACTCAACAACCGAGAATCTCTGAACTCAACGACCGAGAGTCTCTGAACTGAACGACCGAAAGTCTCTGAACTGAACGACCGAGAGTCCCTGAACTGAACGACAGAGAGTCTCTGAACTCAACGGCCGAGAGTCTGTGAACTCAATGGCCGAGAGTCTCTGAACTCAATGACCGAGAGTCTCTGAACTCAACGACCGAGAGTTTCTGAACTCAATGACCGAGAGTCTCGGCACTCAATGGCCGAGAGTCTCTGAACTCAACGACCGAGAGTCTCTGAACTCAAGGACCGAGAGTCTCTGAACTCAATGACCGAGAGTCTCTGAACTCAACGACCGAGAGTTTCTGAACTCAATGACCGAGAGTCTCTGCACTCAACGGCCGAGAGTCTCTGAACTCAACGACCGAGAGTCTCTGAACTCAAGGACCGAGAGTCTCTGAACTCAATGACCGAGAGTCTCTGAACTCACCGGCCGAGAGTCTCTGAACTCAGTGACCGAGAGTCTCTGAACTCAGTGACCGAGAGCCTCTGAACTCAAGGACCGAGAGTCTCTGAACTCAACGACCAAGAGACTCTGAACTCAACGACCGAGAGTCTCTGGACTCAACGACCGAGAGTTTCTGAACTCAACGATCGAGTGTCTCTGAACTCAACGATCGTGACTCCTTGAACTCAGCGACCGAGAGTCTCTGAACTCAACGGCCGAGAATCTCTGAACTCAATGACCGAGAGTCTCTGAACTCAACGACCGAGAGTCTCTGAACTCAACGACCGAATTTCTCTGAACTGAACGACAGAGAGTCTCTGAACTCAATGACCGGGAGTCTCTGAACACAACGGCCGAGAGTCTCTGAACTCAATGACCGAGAGTCCCTGAACTCAACGACCGAGAGTCTCTGAACTCAATGACCGAGAGTCCCTGAACTCAACGACCGAGAGTCTCTGAACTCAACGGCCGAGAGTCTGTGAACTCAATGGCCGAGAGTCTCTGAAATCAATGACCGAGAGTCTCTGAACTCAACGACCGAGAGTTTCTGAACTCAATGACCGAGAGTCTCTGCACTCAATGGCCGAGAGTCTCTGAACTCAAGGACCGAGAGTCTCTGAACTCAACGACCGAGAGTCTCTGGACTCAAGGACCGAGAGTCCCTGAACTCAATGACCGAAAGTCTCTGAACTGAACGGCCGAGAGTCTCTGAACTCAACGGCCGAGAATTTCTGAACTCAATGACCGAGAGTCTCTGAACTCAATGACCGAGAGTTCCTGAACTCAATGACCGAGAGTCCCAGAACTCAACGACCGAGAGTTTCTGAACTCAATGACCGAGAGTCTCTGCACTCAATGGCCGAGAGTCTCTGAACTCAACGATCGAGAGTCTCTGAACTCAAGGACCGAGAGTCTCTGAACTCAATGACCGAGAGTCTCTGAACTCAACGACCGAGAGTTTCTGAACTCAATGACCGAGAGTCTCTGCACTCAACGGCCGAGAGTCTCTGAACTCAACGACCGAGAGTCTCTGAACTCAAGGACCGAGAGTCTCTGAACTCAATGACCGAGAGTCTCTGAACTCACCGGCCGAGAGTCTCTGAACTCAGTGACCGAGAGTCTCTGAACTCAGTGACCGAGAGCCTCTGAACTCAAGGACCGAGAGTCTCTGAACTCAACGACCGAGAGACTCTGAACTCAACGACCGAGAGTCTCTGGACTCAACGACCGAGAGTTTCTGAACTCAACGATCGAGTGTCTCTGAACTCAACGATCATGA
This sequence comes from Squalus acanthias, assembly GCA_030390025.1. Lineage (NCBI taxonomy): Eukaryota > Metazoa > Chordata > Chondrichthyes > Squaliformes > Squalidae > Squalus > Squalus acanthias. The sequence continues at coordinate 255,863,367 of CM059425.1, forward strand.
CTCCTTGAACTCAGCGACCGAGAGTCTCTGAACTCAACGGCCGAGAATCTCTGAACTCAATGACCGAGAGTCTCTGAACTCAACGACCGAGAGTCTCTGAACTCAACGACCGAATTTCTCTGAACTGAACGACAGAGAGTCTCTGAACTCAATGACCGGGAGTCTCTGAACACAACGGCCGAGAGTCTGTGAACTCAATGACCGAGAGTCCCTGAACTCAACGACCGAGAGTCTCTGAACTCAATGACCGAGAGTCCCTGAACTCAACGACCGAGAGTCTCTGAACTCAACGGCCGAGAGTCTGTGAACTCAATGGCCGAGAGTCTCTGAAATCAATGACCGAGAGTCTCTGAACTCAACGACCGAGAGTTTCTGAACTCAATGACCGAGAGTCTCTGCACTCAATGGCCGAGAGTCTCTGAACTCAAGGACCGAGAGTCTCTGAACTCAACGACCGAGAGTCTCTGAACTCAAGGACCGAGAGTCCCTGAACTCAATGACCGAAAGTCTCTGAACTGAACGGCCGAGAGTCTCTGAACTCAACGGCCGAGAGTGTCTGAACTCAATGACCGAGAGTCTCTGAACTCAATGACCGAGAGTTCCTGAACTCAATGACCGAGAGTCCCAGAACTCAGCGACCGAGAGTCTCTGAACTCAAGGACCGAGAGTCTCTGAACTCAACAACCGAGAATCTCTGAACTCAACGACCGAGAGTCTCTGAACTGAACGACCGAAAGTCTCTGAACTGAACGACCGAGAGTCCCTGAACTGAACGACAGAGAGTCTCTGAACTCAACGGCCGAGAGTCTGTGAACTCAATGGCCGAGAGTCTCTGAACTCAATGACCGAGAGTCTCTGAACTCAACGACCGAGAGTTTCTGAACTCAATGACCGAGAGTCTCTGCACTCAATGGCCGAGAGTCTCTGAACTCAACGACCGAGAGTCTCTGAACTCAAGGACCGAGAGTCTCTGAACTCAATGACCGAGAGTCTCTGAACTCAATGACCGAGAGTCTCTGAACTCAACGACCGAGAGTCTCTGAACTCAACGACCGAGAGTCTCTGAACTCAGTGACCGAGAGTCTCTGAACTCAACGACCGAGGGTCTCTGAACTGAACGACCGAGAGTCTCTGAACTCAACGACCGAGAGTCCCTGAACTCAACGACCGAGAGTCTCTGAACTCAACGACCGAGGGTCTCTGAACTGAACGACAGAGAGTCTCTGAACTCAACAGCCGAGAGTCTGTGAACACAATGGCCGAGAGTCTCTGAACTCAATGACCGAGAGTCTCTGAACTCAACGACCGAGAGTGTCTGAACTCAACGACCGAGAGTCCCTGAACTCAACGACCGAGAGTCTCTGAACTCAACGACCGAGGGTCTCTGAACTGAACGACAGAGAGTCTCTGGACTCAACGACCGAGAGTCGCTGAACTCAATGACCGAGAGTCTCTGAACTCAAAGGCTGAGAGACTCTGAACACAACGACCGAGAGTCTCTGAACTCAACGACTGAGAGTCTCTGAACTCAATGACCGAAAGTCTCTGAACTGAACGGCCGAGAGTCTCTGAACTCAACGGCCGAGAGTTTCTGAACTCAACGGCCGAGAGTCTCTGAACTCAACGGCGGAGAGTCTCTGAACTCAACGGCCGAGAGTTTCTGAACTCAACGGCCGAGAGTCCCAGAACTCAGCGACCTAGAGTCTCTGAACTCAAGGACCGAGAGTCTCTGAACTCAACGACCGAGAATCTCTGAACTCAATGACCGAGAGTCTCTGAACTCAACGACCGAGAGTCTCTGAACTCAACGACCGAGAGTCCCTGAACTCAACGGCCGAGTGTCTCTGAACTCAACGACAGAGAGTCTCTGGACTCAACGACCGATAGTCTCTGAATTCAACGACCGAGAGTCTCTGAACTCAACGACCGAGAGTCTCTGATCTCAACGACCGAGAGTCTCTGAACTCAGCGACCGAGAGTCTCAGAACTCAACGATACAGAGTCTCTGAACTCAAGGACCGAGAATCTCTGAACTCAACGACCGAGAGTCTCTGAACACAACGACCGAGAGTCTCTGAACTGAACGACCGATAGTCTCTGAACTCAACGACCGAGAGTCCCTGAACTCAACGACCGAGAGCCTCTGAACTCAACGACCGAGTGTCCCTGAACTAAACGACCGAGAGTCTCTGAACTCAATGATTGAGAGTCTCTGAACTCAACGACCGAGAGTCTCTGAACTCAACGACCGAGAGTCCCTGAACTGAATGACCGAGAGTCCCTGAACTCAACGACCGAGAGTCTCTGAACTCAACGACCGAATGTCTCTGAACTGAACGACAGAGAGTCTCTGAACTCAACGACCGAGAGTCCCTGAACTCAACGACCGAGAGTTTCTGAACTCAATGACCGAGAGTCTCTGAACTCAACGGCCGAGAGTCTCTGAACTCAACAACAGAAAGTCTCTGGACTCAACGACCGAGAGTCGCTGAACTGAACGGCCGAGAATCTCTGAACACAACGACCGAGAGTCTCTGAACTCAACAACAGAAAGTCTCTGGACTCAACGACCGAGAGTCTCTGGACTCAACGACCGAGAGTCTCTGAACTCAATGACCGAGCGTCTCTGAACTCAACGACCGAGAGTCCCTGAACTCAACGACCGAGAGTCTCTGAACTCAACGACCGAGAGTCTCTGAACTCAACGACCGAGAGTCTCTGAACTCAAGCACCGAGAGTCCCTGAACTCAATGACCGAGAGTCTCTGAACTGAACGGCCGAGAGTCTCTGAACTGAACGGCCGAGAGTCTCTGCACTCAACAACAGAGAGTCTCTGGACTCAACGACCGAGAGTCGCTGAACTCAACGACCAAGAGTCTCTGAACTGAACGGCCGAGAATCTCTGAACTCAACGACCGAGAGTCTCAGAACTCAACGATACAGAGTCTCTGAACTCAAGGACCGAGAATCTCTGAACTCAACGACCGAGAGTCTCTGAACACAACGACCGAGAGTCCCTGAAATCAATGACCGAGAATCTCTGAACTCAACGACCGAGAGTTTCTGAACTCAATGACCGAGAGTCTCTGCACTCAATGGCCGAGAGTCTCTGAACTCAACGACCGAGGGTCTCTGAACTCAAGGACCGAGAGTCTCTGAACTCAATGACCGAGAGTCTCTGAACTCAACGACCGAGAGTCTCTGAACTCAACGACCGAGAGTCTCTGAACTCAGTGACCGAGAGTCTCTGAACTCAACGACCGAGAGTCTCTGAACTCAACGACCGAGGGTCTCAGAACTGAACGACAGAGAGTCTCTGAACTCAACAGCCGAGAGTCTGTGAACACAATGGCCGAGAGTCTCTGAACTCAATGACCGAGAGTCTCTGAACTCAACGACCGAGAGTGTCTGAACTCAACGACCGAGAGTCTCTGAACTCAACGACCGAGAGTCTCTGAACTCAATGACCGGGAGTCTCTGAACACAACGGCCGAGAGTCTCTGAACTCAATGACCGAGAGTCCCTGAACTCAACGACCGAGAGTCTCTGAACTCAATGACCGAGAGTCCCTGAACTCAACGACCGAGAGTCTCTGAACTCAACGGCCGAGAGCCTGTGAACTCAATGGCCGAGAGTCTCTGAACTTAATGACCGAGAGTCTCTGAACTCAACGACCGAGAGTTTCTGAACTGAATGACCGAGAGTCTCTGCACTCAATGGCCGAGAGTCTCTGAACTCAAGGACCGAGAGTCTCTGAACTCAACGACCGAGAGTCTCTGAACTCAAGGACCGAGAGTCCCTGAACTCAATGACCGAAAGTCTCTGAACTGAACGGCCGAGAGTCTCTGAACTCAACGGCCGAGAATTTCTGAACTCAATGACCGAGAGTCTCTGAACTCAATGACCGAGAGTTCCTGAACTCAATGACCGAGAGTCCCAGAACTCAGCGACCGAGAGTCTCTGAACTCAAGGACCGAGAGTCTCTGAACTCAACAACCGAGAATCTCTGAACTCAACGACCGAGAGTCTCTGAACTGAACGACCGAAAGTCTGTGAACTGAACGACCGAGAGTCCCTGAACTGAACGACAGAGAGTCTCTGAACTCAATGGCCGAGAGTCTCTGAACTCAACGGCCGAGAGTCTGTGAACTCAATGGCCGAGAGTCTCTGAACTCAATGACCGAGAGTCTCTGAACTCAACGACCGAGAGTTTCTGAACTCAATGACCGAGAGTCTCTGCACTCAACGGCCGAGAGTCTCTGAACTCAACGACCGAGAGTCTCTGAACTCAAGGACCGAGAGTCTCTGAACTCAATGACCGAGAGTCTCTGAACTCACCGGCCGAGAGTCTCTGAACTCAGTGACCGAGAGTCTCTGAACTCAGTGACCGAGAGCCTCTGAACTCAAGGACCGAGAGTCTCTGAACTCAACGACCGAGAGACTCTGAACTCAACGACCGAGAGTCTCTGGACTCAACGACCGAGAGTTTCTGAACTCAACGATCGAGTGTCTCTGAACTCAACGATCGTGACTCCTTGAACTCAGCGACCGAGAGTCTCTGAACTCAACGGCCGAGAATCTCTGAACTCAATGACCGAGAGTCTCTGAACTCAACGACCGAGAGTCTCTGAACTCAACGACCGAATTTCTCTGAACTGAACGACAGAGAGTCTCTGAACTCAATGACCGGGAGTCTCTGAACACAACGGCCGAGAGTCTCTGAACTCAATGACCGAGAGTCCCTGAACTCAACGACCGAGAGTCTCTGAACTCAATGACCGAGAGTCCCTGAACTCAACGACCGAGAGTCTCTGAACTCAACGGCCGAGAGTCTGTGAACTCAATGGCCGAGAGTCTCTGAAATCAATGACCGAGAGTCTCTGAACTCAACGACCGAGAGTTTCTGAACTCAATGACCGAGAGTCTCTGCACTCAATGGCCGAGAGTCTCTGAACTCAAGGACCGAGAGTCTCTGAACTCAACGACCGAGAGTCTCTGAACTCAAGGACCGAGAGTCCCTGAACTCAATGACCGAAAGTCTCTGAACTGAACGGCCGAGAGTCTCTGAACTCAACGGCCGAGAATTTCTGAACTCAATGACCGAGAGTCTCTGAACTCAATGACCGAGAGTTCCTGAACTCAATGACCGAGAGTCCCAGAACTCAGCGACCGAGAGTCTCTGAACTCAAGGACCGAGAGTCTCTGAACTCAACAACCGAGAATCTCTGAACTCAACGACCGAGAGTCTCTGAACTGAACGACCGAAAGTCTCTGAACTGAACGACCGAGAGTCCCTGAACTGAACGACAGAGAGTCTCTGAACTCAACGGCCGAGAGTCTGTGAACTCAATGGCCGAGAGTCTCTGAACTCAATGACCGAGAGTCTCTGAACTCAACGACCGAGAGTTTCTGAACTCAATGACCGAGAGTCTCTGCACTCAATGGCCGAGAGTCTCTGAACTCAACGACCGAGAGTCTCTGAACTCAAGGACCGAGAGTCTCTGAACTCAATGACCGAGAGTCTCTGAACTCAACGACCGAGTGTTTCTGAACTCAATGACCGAGAGTCTCTGCACTCAACGGCCGAGAGTCTCTGAACTCAACGACCGAGAGTCTCTGAACTCAAGGACCGAGAGTCTCTGAACTCAATGACCGAGAGTCTCTGAACTCACCGGCCGAGAGTCTCTGAACTCAGTGACCGAGAGTCTCTGAACTCAGTGACCGAGAGCCTCTGAACTCAAGGACCGAGAGACTCTGAACTCAACGACCGAGAGACTCTGAACTCAACGACCGAGAGTCTCTGAACTCAACGACCGAGAGTCTCTGAACTCAACGACCGAATTTCTCTGAACTGAACGACAGAGAGTCTCTGAACTCAATGACCGGGAGTCTCTGAACACAACGGCCGAGAGTCTCTGAACTCAATGACCGAGAGTCCCTGAACTCAACGACCGAGAGTCTCTGAACTCAATGACCGAGAGTCCCTGAACTCAACGACCGAGAGTCTCTGAACTCAACGGCCGAGAGTCTGTGAACTCAATGGCCGAGAGTCTCTGAAATCAATGACCGAGAGTCTCTGAACTCAACGACCGAGAGTTTCTGAACTCAATGACCGAGAGTCTCTGCACTCAATGGCCGAGAGTCTCTGAACTCAAGGACCGAGAGTCTCTGAACTCAACGACCGAGAGTCTCTGAACTCAAGGACCGAGAGTCCCTGAACTCAATGACCGAAAGTCTCTGAACTGAACGGCCGAGAGTCTCTGAACTCAACGGCCGAGAATTTCTGAACTCAATGACCGAGAGTCTCTGAACTCAATGACCGAGAGTTCCTGAACTCAATGACCGAGAGTCCCAGAACTCAGCGACCGAGAGTCTCTGAACTCAAGGACCGAGAGTCTCTGAACTCAACAACCGAGAATCTCTGAACTCAACGACCGAGAGTCTCTGAACTGAACGACCGAAAGTCTCTGAACTGAACGACAGAGAGTCTCTGAACTCAACGGCCGAGAGTCTGTGAACTCAATGGCCGAGAGTCTCTGAACTCAATGACCGAGAGTCTCTGAACTCAACGACCGAGAGTTTCTGAACTCAATGACCGAGAGTCTCTGCACTCAATGGCCGAGAGTCTCTGAACTCAACGACCGAGAGTCTCTGAACTCAAGGACCGAGAGTCTCTGAACTCAATGACCGAGAGTCTCTGAACTCAACGACCGAGAGTCTCTGAACTCAGTGACCGAGAGTCTCTGAACTCAACGACCGAGGGTCTCTGAACTGAACGACCGAGAGTCTCTGAACTCAACGACCGAGAGTCCCTGAACTCAACGACCGAGAGTCTCTGAACTCAACGACCGAGGGTCTCTGAACTGAACGACAGAGAGTCTCTGAACTCAACAGCCGAGAGTCTGTGAACACAATGGCCGAGAATCTCTGAACTCAATGACCGAGAGTCTCTGAACTCAACGACCGAGAGTGTCTGAACTCAACGACCGAGAGTCCCTGAACTCAACGACCGAGAGTCTCTGAACTCAACGACCGAGGGTCTCTGAACTGAACGACAGAGAGTCTCTGGACTCAACGACCGAGAGTCGCTGAACTCAATGACCGAGAGTCTCTGAACTCAAAGGCTGAGAGACTCTGAACACAACGACCGAGAGTCTCTGAACTCAACGACTGAGAGTCTCTGAACTCAATGACCGAAAGTCTCTGAACTGAACGGCCGAGAGTCTCTGAACTCAACGGCCGAGAGTTTCTGAACTCAACGGCCGAGAGTCTCTGAACTCAACGGCGGAGAGTCTCTGAACTCAACGGCCGAGAGTTTCTGAACTCAACGGCCGAGAGTCCCAGAACTCAGCGACCTAGAGTCTCTGAACTCAAGGACCGAGAGTCTCTGAACTCAACGACCGAGAATCTCTGAACTCAATGACCGAGAGTCTCTGAACTCAACGACCGAGAGTCCCTGAACTCAACGGCCGAGTGTCTCTGAACTCAACGACAGAGAGTCTCTGGACTCAACGACCGATAGTCTCTGAATTCAACGACCGAGAGTCTCTGAACTCAACGACCGAGAGTCTCTGATCTCAATGACCGAGAGTCTCTGAACTCAGCGACCGAGAGTCTCAGAACTCAACGATACAGAGTCTCTGAACTCAAGGACCGAGAATCTCTGAACTCAACGACCGAGAGTCTCTGAACACAACGACCGAGAGTCTCTGAACTGAACGACCGATAGTCTCTGAACTCAACGACCGAGAGTCCCTGAACTCAACGACCGAGAGCCTCTGAACTCAACGACCGAGTGTCCCTGAACTAAACGACCGAGAGTCTCTGAACTCAACGGCCGAGAGTCTGTGAACTCATCGGCCGATAAACTCTGAACTCAATGACCGAGAGTCTCTGAACTCAATGACCGAGAGTCTCTGAACTCAACGACCGAGAGTCTCTGAACTCAACGACCGAGAGTCTGTGAATTCAATGGCCGAGAGTCTCTGAACTCAACGACCGAGAGTCTCTGAACTCAATGATCGAGAGTCTCTGAACTCAACGACCGAGAGTCTCTGAACTCAACGACCGAGAGTCCCTGAACTGAATGACCGAGAGTCCCTGAACTCAACGACCGAGAGTCTCTGAACTCAACGACCGAATGTCTCTGAACTGAACGACAGAGAGTCTCTGAACTCAACGACCGAGAGTCCCTGAACTCAACGACCGAGAGTTTCTGAACTCAATGACCGAGAGTCTCTGAACTCAACGGCCGAGAGTCTCTGAACTCAACGGCCGAGAATTTCTGAACTCAATGACCGAGAGTCTCTGAACTCAATGACCGAGAGTTCCTGAACTCAATGACCGAGAGTCCCAGAACTCAGCGACCGAGAGTCTCTGAACTCAAGGACCGAGAGTCTCTGAACTCAACAACCGAGAATCTCTGAACTCAACGACCGAGAGTCTCTGAACTGAACGACCGAAAGTCTCTGAACTGAACGACCGAGAGTCCCTGAACTGAACGACAGAGAGTCTCTGAACTCAACGGCCGAGAGTCTGTGAACTCAATGGCCGAGAGTCTCTGAACTCAATGACCGAGAGTCTCTGAACTCAACGACCGAGAGTTTCTGAACTCAATGACCGAGAGTCTCTGCACTCAATGGCCGAGAGTCTCTGAACTCAACGACCGAGAGTCTCTGAACTCAAGGACCGAGAGTCTCTGAACTCAATGACCGAGAGTCTCAGAACTCAACGACCGAGAGTCTCTGAACTCAGTGACCGAGAGTCTCTGAACTCAACGACCGAGGGTCTCTGAACTGAACGACCGAGAGTCTCTGAACTCAACGACCGAGAGTCCCTGAACTCAACGACCGAGAGTCTCTGAACTCAACGACCGAGGGTCTCTGAACTGAACGACAGAGAGTCTCTGAACTCAACAGCCGAGAGTCTGTGAACACAATGGCCGAGAGTCTCTGAACTCAATGACCGAGAGTCTCTGAACTCAACGACCGAGGGTCTCTGAACTGAACGACCGAGAGTCTCTGAACTCAACGACCGAGAGTCCCTGAACTCAACGACCGAGAGTCTCTGAACTCAACGACCGAGGGTCTCTGAACTGAACGACAGAGAGTCTCTGAACTCAACAGCCGAGAGTCTGTGAACACAATGGCCGAGAGTCTCTGAACTCAATGACCGAGAGTCTCTGAACTCAAGGACCGAGAGTCTCTGAACTCAATGACCGAGAGTCTCTGAACTCAACAGCCGAGAGTCTGTGAACACAATGGCCGAGAATCTCTGAACTCAATGACCGAGAGTCTCTGAACTCAACGACCGAGAGTGTCTGAACTCAACGACCGAGAGTCCCTGAACTCAACGACCGAGAGTCTCTGAACTCAACGACCGAGGGTCTCTGAACTGAACGACAGAGAGTCTCTGGACTCAACGACCGAGAGTCGCTGAACTCAATGACCGAGAGTCTCTGAACTCAAAGGCTGAGAGACTCTGAACACAACGACCGAGAGTCTCTGAACTCAACGACTGAGAGTCTCTGAACTCAATGACCGAAAGTCTCTGAACTGAACGGCCGAGAGTCTCTGAACTCAACGGCCGAGAGTTTCTGAACTCAACGGCCGAGAGTCTCTGAACTCAACGGCGGAGAGTCTCTGAACTCAACGGCCGAGAGTTTCTGAACTCAACGGCCGAGAGTCCCAGAACTCAGCGACCTAGAGTCTCTGAACTCAAGGACCGAGAGTCTCTGAACTCAACGACCGAGAATCTCTGAACTCAATGACCGAGAGTCTCTGAACTCAACGACCGAGAGTCCCTGAACTCAACGGCCGAGTGTCTCTGAACTCAACGACAGAGAGTCTCTGGACTCAACGACCGATAGTCTCTGAATTCAACGACCGAGAGTCTCTGAACTCAACGACCGAGAGTCTCTGATCTCAATGACCGAGAGTCTCTGAACTCAGCGACCGAGAGTCTCAGAACTCAACGATACAGAGTCTCTGAACTCAAGGACCGAGAATCTCTGAACTCAACGACCGAGAGTCTCTGAACACAACGACCGAGAGTCTCTGAACTGAACGACCGATAGTCTCTGAACTCAACGACCGAGAGTCCCTGAACTCAACGACCGAGAGCCTCTGAACTCAACGACCGAGTGTCCCTGAACTAAACGACCGAGAGTCTCTGAACTCAACGGCCGAGAGTCTGTGAACTCATCGGCCGATAAACTCTGAACTCAATGACCGAGAGTCTCTGAACTCAATGACCGAGAGTCTCTGAACTCAACGACCGAGAGTCTCTGAACTCAACGACCGAGAGTCTGTGAATTCAATGGCCGAGAGTCTCTGAACTCAACGACCGAGAGTCTCTGAACTCAATGATCGAGAGTCTCTGAACTCAACGACCGAGAGTCTCTGAACTCAACGACCGAGAGTCCCTGAACTGAATGACCGAGAGTCCCTGAACTCAACGACCGAGAGTCTCTGAACTCAACGACCGAATGTCTCTGAACTGAACGACAGAGAGTCTCTGAACTCAACGACCGAGAGTCCCTGAACTCAACGACCGAGAGTTTCTGAACTCAATGACCGAGAGTCTCTGAACTCAACGGCCGAGAGTCTCTGAACTCAACGGCCGAGAATTTCTGAACTCAATGACCGAGAGTCTCTGAACTCAATGACCGAGAGTTCCTGAACTCAATGACCGAGAGTCCCAGAACTCAGCGACCGAGAGTCTCTGAACTCAAGGACCGAGAGTCTCTGAACTCAACAACCGAGAATCTCTGAACTCAACGACCGAGAGTCTCTGAACTGAACGACCGAAAGTCTCTGAACTGAACGACCGAGAGTCCCTGAACTGAACGACAGAGAGTCTCTGAACTCAACGGCCGAGAGTCTGTGAACTCAATGGCCGAGAGTCTCTGAACTCAATGACCGAGAGTCTCTGAACTCAACGACCGAGAGTTTCTGAACTCAATGACCGAGAGTCTCTGCACTCAATGGCCGAGAGTCTCTGAACTCAACGACCGAGAGTCTCTGAACTCAAGGACCGAGAGTCTCTGAACTCAATGACCGAGAGTCTCAGAACTCAACGACCGAGAGTCTCTGAACTCAGTGACCGAGAGTCTCTGAACTCAACGACCGAGGGTCTCTGAACTGAACGACCGAGAGTCTCTGAACTCAACGACCGAGAGTCCCTGAACTCAACGACCGAGAGTCTCTGAACTCAACGACCGAGGGTCTCTGAACTGAACGACAGAGAGTCTCTGAACTCAACAGCCGAGAGTCTGTGAACACAATGGCCGAGAGTCTCTGAACTCAATGACCGAGAGTCTCTGAACTCAACGACCGAGGGTCTCTGAACTGAACGACCGAGAGTCTCTGAACTCAACGACCGAGAGTCCCTGAACTCAACGACCGAGAGTCTCTGAACTCAACGACCGAGGGTCTCTGAACTGAACGACAGAGAGTCTCTGAACTCAACAGCCGAGAGTCTGTGAACACAATGGCCGAGAGTCTCTGAACTCAATGACCGAGAGTCTCTGAACTCAAGGACCGAGAGTCTCTGAACTCAATGACCGAGAGTCTCAGAACTCAACGACCGAGAGTCTCTGAACTCAGTGACCGAGAGTCTCTGAACTCAACGACCGAGGGTCTCTGAACTGAACGACCGAGAGTCTCTGAACTCAACGACCGAGAGTCCCTGAACTCAACGACCGAGAGTCTCTGAACTCAACGACCGAGGGTCTCTGAACTGAACGACAGAGAGTCTCTGAACTCAACAGCCGAGAGTCTGTGAACACAATGGCCGAGAGTCTCTGAACTCAATGACCGAGAGTCTCTGAACTCAACGACCGAGAGTGTCTGAACTCAACGACCGAGAGTCCCTGAACTCAACGACCGAGAGTCTCTGAACTCAACGACCGAGGGTCTCTGAACTGAATGACAGAGAGTCTCTGGACTCAACGACCGAGAGTCGCTGAACTCAATGACCGAGAGTCTCTGAACTCAAAGGCTGAGAGACTCTGAACACAACGACCGAGAGTCTCTGAACTCAACGACTGAGAGTCTCTGAACTCAATGACCGAAAGTCTCTGAACTGAACGGCCGAGAGTCTCTGAACTCAACGGCCGAGAGTTTCTGAACTCAACGGCCGAGAGTCTCTGAACTCAACGGCGGAGAGTCTCTGAACTCAACGGCCGAGAGTTTCTGAACTCAACGGCCGAGAGTCCCAGAACTCAGCGACCTAGAGTCTCTGAACTCAAGGACCGAGAGTCTCTGAACTCAACGACCGAGAATCTCTGAACTCAATGACCGAGAGTCTCTGAACTCAACGACCGAGAGTCCCTGAACTCAACGGCCGAGTGTCTCTGAACTCAACGACAGAGAGTCTCTGGACTCAACGACCGATAGTCTCTGAATTCAACGACCGAGAGTCTCTGAACTCAACGACCGAGAGTCTCTGATCTCAATGACCGAGAGTCTCTGAACTCAGCGACCGAGAGTCTCAGAACTCAACGATACAGAGTCTCTGAACTCAAGGACCGAGAATCTCTGAACTCAACGACCGAGAGTCTCTGAACACAACGACCGAGAGTCTCTGAACTGAACGACCGATAGTCTCTGAACTCAACGACCGAGAGTCCCTGAACTCAACGACCGAGAGCCTCTGAACTCAACGACCGAGTGTCCCTGAACTAAACGACCGAGAGTCTCTGAACTCAACGGCCGAGAGTCTGTGAACTCATCGGCCGATAAACTCTGAACTCAATGACCGAGAGTCTCTGAACTCAATGACCGAGAGTCTCTGAACTCAACGACCGAGAGTCTCTGAACTCAACGACCGAGAGTCTGTGAATTCAATGGCCGAGAGTCTCTGAACTCAACGACCGAGAGTCTCTGAACTCAATGATCGAGAGTCTCTGAACTCAACGACCGAGAGTCTCTGAACTCAACGACCGAGAGTCCCTGAACTGAATGACCGAGAGTCCCTGAACTCAACGACCGAGAGTCTCTGAACTCAACGACCGAATGTCTCTGAACTGAACGACAGAGAGTCTCTGAACTCAACGACCGAGAGTCCCTGAACTCAACGACCGAGAGTTTCTGAACTCAATGACCGAGAGTCTCTGAACTCAACGGCCGAGAGTCTCTGAACTCAACAACAGAAAGTCTCTGGACTCAACGACCGAGAGTCGCTGAACTGAACGGCCGAGAATCTCTGAACACAACGACCGAGAGTCTCTGAACTCAACAACAGAAAGTCTCTGGACTCAACGACCGAGAGTCTCTGGACTCAACGACCGAGAGTCTCTGAACTCAATGACCGAGCGTCTCTGAACTCAACGACCGAGAGTCCCTGAACTCAACGACCGAGAGTCTCTGAACTCAACGACCGAGAGTCTCTGAACTCAACGACCGAGAGTCTCTGAACTCAAGAACCGAGAGTCCCTGAACTCAATGACCGAGAGTCTCTGAACTGAACGGCCGAGAGTCTCTGAACTGAACGGCCGAGAGTCTCTGCACTCAACAACAGAGAGTCTCTGGACTCAACGACCGAGAGTCGCTGAACTCAACGACCAAGAGTCTCTGAACTGAACGGCCGAGAATCTCTGAACTCAACGACCGAGAGTCTCAGAACTCAACGATACAGAGTCTCTGAACTCAAGGACCGAGAATCTCTGAACTCAACGACCGAGAGTCTCTGAACACAACGACCGAGAGTCCCTGAAATCAATGACCGAGAATCTCTGAACTCAACGACCGAGAGTTTCTGAACTCAATGACCGAGAGTCTCTGCACTCAATGGCCGAGAGTCTCTGAACTCAACGACCGAGGGTCTCTGAACTCAAGGACCGAGAGTCTCTGAACTCAATGACCGAGAGTCTCTGAACTCAACGACCGAGAGTCTCTGAACTCAACGACCGAGAGTCTCTGAACTCAGTGACCGAGAGTCTCTGAACTCAACGACCGAGAGTCTCTGAACTCAACGACCGAGGGTCTCTGAACTGAACGACAGAGAGTCTCTGAACTCAACAGCCGAGAGTCTGTGAACACAATGGCCGAGAGTCTCTGAACTCAATGACCGAGAGTCTCTGAACTCAACGACCGAGAGTGTCTGAACTCAACGACCGAGAGTCTCTGAACTCAACGACCGAGAGTCTCTGAACTCAACGACCGAGAGTCTCTGAACTCAACGACCGAGAGTCTCTGAACTCAATGACCGAGGGTCTCTGAACTGAACGACAGAGAGTCTCTGGACTCAACGACCGAGAGTCGCTGAACTCAATGACCGAGAGTCTCTGAACTCAAAGGCTGACAGACTCTGAACACAACGACCGAGAGTCTCTGAACTCAACGACCGAGAGTCTCTGAACTCAAGGACCGAGAGTTCCTGAACTCAATGACCGAAAGTCTCTGAACTGAACGGCCGAGAGTCTCTGAACTCAACGGCCGAGAGTTTCTGAACTCAATGACCGAGAGTCTCTGAACTCAACGGCCGAGAGTCTCTGAACTCAATGGCGGAGAGTCTCTGAACTCAACGGCCGAGAGTTTCTGAACTCAACGGCCGAGAGTCCCAGAACTCAGCGACCGAGAGTCTCTGAACTCAAGGACCGAGAGTCTCTGAACTCAACGACCGAGCGTCTCTGAACTCAACGACCCAGAATCTCTGAACTCAATGACCGAGAGTCTCAGAACTCAACGACCGAGAGTCTCTGAACTCAACGACCGAGAGTCCCTGAACTCAACGGCCGAGTGTCTCTGAACTCAACGACAGAGAGTCTCTGGACTCAACGACCGATAGTCTCTGAATTCAACAACCGAGAGTCTCTGAACTCAACGACCGAGAGTCTCTGAACTCAACGACCGAGAGTCTCTGAACTCAGCGACCGAGAGTCTCAGAACTCAACGATACAGAGTCTCTGAACTCAAGGACCGAGAATCTCTGAACTCAACGACCGAGAGTCTCTGAACACAACGACCGAGAGTCTCTGAACTGAACGACCGATAGTCTCTGAACTCAACGACCGAGAGTCTCTGAACTCAATGATCGAGAGTCTCTGAACACAACGACCGAGAGTCTCTGAACTCAGCGACCGAGAGACTCTGAACTCAACGACCGAGAGTCTCTGAACTCAGCGACCGAGAGTCTCTGAACTCAACGACCGAGAGTCCCTGAACTCAACGGCCGAGTGTCTCTGAACTCAACGACAGAGAGTCTCTGGACTCAACGACCGATAGTCTCTGAATTCAACAACCGAGAGTCTCTGAACTCAACGACCGAGATTCCCTGAACTCAACGGCCGAGTGTCTCTGAACTCAACGACAGAGAGTCTCTGGACTCAACGACCGATAGTCTCTGAATTCAACAACCGAGAGTCTCTGAACTCAACGACCGAGAGTCTCTGAACTCAACGACCGAGAGTCTCTGAACTCAGCGACCGAGAGTCTCAGAACTCAACGATACAGAGTCTCTGAACTCAAGGACCGAGAATCTCTGAACTCAACGACCGAGAGTCTCTGAACACAACGACCGAGAGTCTCTGAACTGAACGACCGATAGTCTATAAACTCAACGACCGAGAGTCTCTGAACTCAATGATCGAGAGTCTCTGAACACAACGACCGAGAGTCTCTGAACTCAGCGACCGAGAGACTCTGAACTCAACGACCGAGAGTCTCTGAACTCAGCGACCGAGAGTCTCTGAACTCAATGACCGAGAGTCTCTGAACTCAACGACCGAGAGTCTCTGAACTCAGCGACCGAGAGTCTCAGAACTCAACGATACAGAGTCTCTGAACTCAAGGACCGAGAATCTCTGAACTCAAAGACCGAGAGTCTATGAACACAACGACCGAGAGTCTCTGAACTCAACGACCGAGAGTCTCTGAACTCAAGGACCGAGAGTCCCTGAACTCAACGACCGAGAGCCTCTGAACTCAACGACCGAGTGTCCCTGAACTAAACGACCGAGAGTCTCTGAACTCAACGGCCGAGAGTCTGTGAACTCATCGGCCGATAAACTCTGAACTCAATGACCGAGAGTCTCTGAACTCAATGACCGAGAGTCTCTGAACTCAACGACCGAGAGTCTCTGAACTCAACGACCGAGAGTCTGTGAATTCAATGGCCGAGAGTCTCTGAACTCAACGACCGAGAGTCTCTGAACTCAATGATCGAGAGTCTCTGAACTCAACGACCGAGAGTCTCTGAACTCAACGACCAAGAGTCTGTGAACTCAATGGCCGAGAGTCTCTGAACTCAATGACCGAGAGTCTCTGAACTCAATGACCGAGAATCTCTGAACTCAATGACCGAGAGTCTCTGAACTCAACGACCGAGAGTCTCTGAACTCAACGACCGAGAGTCTCTAAACTCAACGACCGAGAGTCTCTGAACTGAACGACCGAAAGTCTCTGAACTGAACGACCGAGAGTCTCTGAACTCAACGACCGAGAGTCCCTGAACTCAACTACCGAGAGTCCCTGAACTCAACGACCGAGAGTCCCTGAACTCAACGACCGAATGTCTCTGAACTGAACGACAGAGAGTCTCTGAACTCAACGGCCGAGGGTCTGTGAACTCAATGACCGAAAGTCTCTGAACTGAACGACCGAGAGTCCCTGAACTGAACGACCGAGTGTCTCTGAACTCAACGACCGAGAGTCTCTGAACTGAACGGCCGAGAATCTCTGAACACAACGACCGAGAGTCTCTGAACTCAACAACAGAAAGTCTCTGTACTCAACGACCGAGAGTCTCTGGACTCAACGACCGAGAGTCTCTGAACTCAATGACCGAGCGTCTCTGAACTCAACGACCGAGAGTCCCTGAACTCAACGACCGAGAGTCTCTGAACTCAACGACCGAGAGTCTCTGAACTCAACGACCGAGAGTCTCTGAACTCAAGAACCGAGAGTCCCTGAACTCAATGACCGAGAGTCTCTGAACTGAACGGCCGAGAGTCTCTGAACTGAACGGCCGAGAGTCTCTGCACTCAACAACAGAGAGTCTCTGGACTCAACGACCGAGAGTCGCTGAACTCAACGACCGAGAGTCTCTGAACTGAACGGCCGAGAGTCTCTGAACTCAGCGACCGAGAGACTCTGGACTCAACAACAGAGAGTCTCTGGACTCAACGACCGAGAGTCGCTGAACTCAACGACCGAGAGTCTCTGAACTGAACGGCCGCGAATCTCTGAACTCAACGACCGAGAGTCTCAGAACTCAACGATACAGAGTCTCTGAACTCAAGGACCGAGAATCTCTGAACTCAACGACCGAGAGTCTCTGAACACAACGACCGAGAGTCCCTGAAATCAATGACCGAGAATCTCTGAACTCAACGACCGAGAGTTTCTGAACTCAACGACCGAGTGTCTCTGAACTCAACGACAGAGAGTCTCTGGACTCAACGACCGATAGTCTCTGAACTCAACGACCGAGAGTCTCTGAACTCAACGACCGAGAGTCTCTGAACTCAATGACCGAGAGTCTCAGAACTCAGCGACCGAGAGTCTCAGAACTCAATGATACAGAGTCTCTGAACTCAAGGACCGAGAGTCCCTGAACTCAGTGACCGAGAGTCTCTGAACTGAACGGCCGAGAGTCTCTGAACTCAACGACCGAGAGTTTCTGAAATCAACGACCGAGAGTCTCTGAACTCAACGGCGGAGAGTCTCTGAACTCAACGGCCGAGAGTTTCTGAACTCAACGACCGAGAGTTTCTGAACTCAACGACCGAGAGTCTCTGAACTCAACGACCGAGAGTTCCTGAACTCAATGACCGAGAGTCCCAGAACTCAGCGACCGAGGGTCTCTGAACTCAACGACCGAGAATCTCTCAACTCAATGACGGAGAGTCTCAGAACTCAATGACCGAGAGTCTCTGAAGTCAACGACCGAGAGTCCCTGAACTCAACGGCCGAGAGTCTCTGAACTCAACGACAGAGAGTCTCTGGACTCAACGACCGAGAGTCTCTGAACTCAACGGCCGAGAGTCTCTGAACTCAACGGCCGAGAGTCTCTGAACTCAACGACAGAGAGTCTCTGAACTCAATGACCGAGAGACTCTGAACTCAGTGACCGAGAGTCTCTGAACTCAACGACCGAGAGTCTGTGAACTCAACGACCGAGAGTCTCTGAACTCAACGACCGAGAGTCTCTGAACTCAATGACCGAGAGTCTCTGAACTCAATGACCGAGAGTCTCTGAACTCAATGACCGAGAGTCTCTGAACTCAATGACCGAGAGTCTCTGAACTCAATGACCGAAAGTCTCTGAACTCAAAGGCCGAGAGTCTCTGAACTCAACGACCGAGAGTCCCTGAACTCAACGACCGAGAGTCTCTGAACTCAACGACCGAGAGTCTCTGAACTCAACGACCACCTGCCTGAGATCATCTGCTGTGATGAAAGTTATGGTAATGAGGTCTTGCCCCGTTAAGAGTGTCCCTGAACTGCCAACGTGCACCATTTGCTTTGAAACTTGGGCGCGCCATTCCTGCTCCCCCTCCACCCTCCCCACTGCTCAATTATCAGGAGTAAACGATCGGATCTCTGTAGCCGGTCGGCTATTTCCAGTCGTCCATCAGTCTGGTTGGTTTTCCAAGATCCTACCCGTCCCCTCCCGCCCCCCCCACCCCCCCCCAGCCCAACTGTCTAGCTTAAATGATTTTTGATAGCTGTTTCAAGTCTCCTGTTAAAGCTCGTTCTTGCTGCTTTGTTTAGCATGTCTCTCCTGTGCCAATCTTTAATATGCCGTAAATATTCCCGGTTACTTATCAAAGTAACATTATTGATTTCATAGCAATTTTCCAGCCACTTATCTGCATCTTCAGCTTTCTCTCTGAGCTCCCTCATGGGCTGGAAGTGGAAGAGAGGAGCATTACTTTGCACTGCCTATTTTTGAAGTTTGAGGTAAATCCTCACCAACATGACTCCTGGGAACCCCTTATATCATTTTTCCCTACGTCCTTTACTCATACTGAAGAATCATCAGCTGTCCAACAGCATCAGCTAATTATCTCTCTTCTTAGGCAGTCCCTCGGAACCGAGGATGATTTTCTTTTTTAATGTGGAAGCTAGTCATCCTCGGCTCCGAGGGACTGCCTAAGAAGAGAAGAAGCATCAGCTATTTATCTGTCTTTTTTGCCTTTAAAACAAGAAGGACACCATTTGAAAAATAATCCATTGGCTGTGAGGCGTTCTTAGGATGTGAAACCCGCTAAATAGTTACAACTTCTACCTGTCTTTCCCTTAGAAACATAGAAGATAGGAGCAGGAGTAGGCCATTCGGCCCCTCGAGCCTGCTCCGCCATTCGATGAGATCATGGCTGATCATCCAAACTCAGTACCCTGTACCTGCCTTCTCCCCATATCCCTTGATACCTTTAGCTTTAAGAAATATATCTAACTCATTCTTGAATATATTTAATGACTTGGCCTCAACTACCTTCTGTGGTAGAGAATTCCACAGGTTCACCACTCTCTGGGTGAAGAAATTCTTCCTCATTTCTGTCCTAAATGGCTTACCCGTTATCCTTAGATTATGACCCCTGGTTCTGGACTCTCTGACCATCGGGAACATTCTTCCTGCATCTAGTTTGTCCAGACCTGTCAGAATTTTATATGTTTCGATGAGATCCCCTCTCATTCTTCTATACTCCAGCGAGTATAAGCCCAATCGACCCAATCTCTCCTCAGATGTCATTCCTGCCATCCCAGGTATCAGCCTTGTGAATCTTCGCTGAACTCCCTCCATGGCAAGAACATCCTTCCTCATATAAGGCGACCAAAACTGCACACAATACTCAAGGTGTGGTCTCACCAAGGCCCTGTACAACTGCAGCAGGACATCCCTGTTCCTATACTCAAACCCTTTCGCTATGAAGGCCAACATACCATTTGCCTTCTTCACCGCCTGCTGCACCTGCATGCTTACCTTCAGCGACTGGTACACAAGGACACCCAGGTCTCGTTGCACTTCCCCTTTTCCCAATCTATTGCCATTCAGATAATAGTCTGCCTTTCTGTTTTTGACACCAAAGTGGATAACCTCGCATTTATCCACGTTATATTGCATCTTGGATCACTCTCATTTGCGATCCAAATCAGTCCCATCAGAACTGCTCCACTGACACCGCCTTGGAATTAAACTGGGGGAATCACAGTGTCTGAACATGTTTTCACACGTTTGAAATTCCTGTTATTTTTAATAATATTTAAAATAAATGAACCCCTGTACCAAATTAATGAAGAGAGGAGCTTCACCTTTAAGTGTTGGGTCATCCCAATGGGTGTCAGCCTTGGCTCAGTGGGTAGCATTCCCGCCCCTGGTATTAGAAACGGCCGTGGGTTCAAATCCCACTCCAAGAGACTTGAGCACAAAATCTAGGGAGCGCTGCACTGTCGGAGTTGCTGTCCTTTGCATGAGACATTAAACCGAGGCCCCGCCTGCTCTCTCAGGGGGACTTAAAAGATCCCACGGCCACTATTTCAAGCAACAGCAGAGGGAGTTTTCCCCGGTGTCCCGGCCGATATTTGTCCCTCAACCAACATCACTAAAACAGATGATCTGGTCATTATCACATTGCTGTTTGTGGGAGATTGCTGTGCTCAAATTGGCTGCCGCGTTTCCCGCATTACAACAGTGACTACACTTCAAAAGTCGGGAGAAGCCGGTGAGTACTTATACTTACTTTCGCAGGCTTTTTTACAGAGGCTTACCAGTCACACAGACCGGCGGCGGCATTCCAGAGCCACGTCACGATTCAAAAAGTGACGCGGGCAAGAGGAAGCAGCTGATTGAGTGAGTACGGCCAGGTGAGTATTTATACTACTCTATAGTTTGACAGTTAAGGTTAATAGTTTATAAAGTTTAGAAGGTCTTAATTTTTGTGGTTTATAGTTTCTAGGGTCTCTGTTGTGTAGCAGGGAGTGCTAGTAAACAAGAGCCCTTGAGTATATCATTTAATTGTAGTGTAATTACAGGTATTGATTTGATTTAATTTAATTTAAATTAATTAAAGGGTAAGTCATGGCAGCACAGCTCGGCACCGTGGCATGCTCCTCCTGCGCTATGTGGGAAATCAGGGACAATTCCTCTGTCCCTGACGACCATATGTGCGGGAAGTGTATCCAGCTGCAGCTACTGGCAGACCGCATTGCGGCGCTGGAGCTGCGAATGGATACATACTGGAGTATTCATGATGCTGAGGACATCATGGATAGCACGTTTAATGGATTGGTCACACCGCAGGTAAAGGCTGCACAGGCAGGAAGGGAATGGGAGACCACCAGGCAGAAAAGTAGGCGCAGGCAGGTAGAGCAGGGGTCCCCTGTGGCCATCCCACTCTCAGACAGATATACCACTTTGGATATTGTTGAGGGAGATGCCTTTTCGGGGGAAGGCAGCAGCAGCCAACTTCCTGGCACCATGGGTGGTTCTGCTGCACAGGACGGGAGGAAAAAGAGTGGAAGAGCTATAGTGATAGGGGATGCTATTGTAAGAGGAATAGACAGGCGTTTCTGCGGCCGCAAACGAGACTCCAGGATGGTATGTTACCTCCCTGGTGCAAGGGTCAAGGATGTCTCGGGGCGGTTGCAGGGCATTCTGGAGGGGGAGGGTGAACAGCCAGTTGTCGTGGTGCATATAGGTACCAACGATATAGGTAAAAAACGGGATGAGGTCCTAATAGCTGAATATAGGGAGTTAGGAGGTAAATTAAAAAATAGGACCTCAAAGGTAGTAATCTGAGGATTGCTACCAGTGCCATGTGCTAGTAAGAGTAGAAATAGAAGGATATTTCAGCTGAATACATGGCTAGAGGAATGGTGCAAGGGGGAGAGATTCAAATTCCTGGGACATTGGAACCAGTTCTGGGGGAGGTGGGACCAGTCCAAACTGGACGGTTTGAACCTGGGCGGGACCGGGACCGATGTCCGAGGGGGAGTGTTTGCTCGTGCTGTTGGGGAGGGTCTAAACTAAAATGGCAGGGGGTTGGGAACCTGTGCAGGGAGACAGAGGAAAGGGAAGCAAGGATAGAAACAAAAGACAGGAAGGAGAAAAGGAAAAGTGGCAGTCAGAGAAATCAAGGGTGTAAATCAAACAGGGCCACAGTAAATAATAATTCTAAAAGGACTAAGGGGGAAAAATTCAGTTGGTTGCGCCTCCCGTTAGCGCCTTAAGAGGGCTCTAATGGGGCGCAAAGCAGCTAGCGCCCGGGCGCAGCGATGTTTGCGCCGCTCGCGAACTTAACTAGACATTTTGCGGCGGCGCTAAACACTACCGCCACGATCTCCTGCGCCGGCAGATCGTGACGTCAGTCGAGTGTGCAACGCCCCGGTATCGCCCCGGAGCGGATATTGAGTGGCGCCCCCTGCCTTACCGCCTGACGCTAGCAACGACAGGTTGAGGGGAGCGTTCTGCAGTCATGAAGGGACTGGGGGAGCGCTATTTAAAGGTGACCGCTTCCTGCCTTTTATTGTTGGTGCCATTTTTGAACTATGCATTCTGAGAGTGAGAGAGTGAGACATCTGGAGAGATTCAACGTTGTGTGAAGGAGTTTTGGGTACTGAGCAGCACTTTGCAGGTTCATTTTGATTTGCCATTCCTTGTATCGATTTGGAAGAGACTGTTGGGGCTGCACTCTAAGCTCTTTCCCTGGTACTCTCCATTGTTCTTTCCAGCAGATTGGATGTGCAGGTCTCTCCAGGCCGGGATTCAAGGCTGCAATGAGCAGGATGTGGATGGAAAGCAAGATCAACCATCCCCTTTAAGAACTGGCCGGTGCCATTGAGTGTGTGTTCCATTGCTGACTAACATCACATGAGCTTCGCCAGCGCTCTGAGTTAGCGCCTCGCTCCTCGGCCTTTGCGCCTTAAGACAGGTGTGAAGCGCCTGATTTAGCGCTCCAATCACCTCAGGGGTCGATAAAAGTGAAGTTTCCAGTCAGTGGCGATAATTAGCGCCAGGCGCTAATTTTTGCTCCCGGACGATATTTGCGCCCCAAACGGGGCGCGACTGAATTTTTCCCCTAAAAGTGTTAAAAAAACAAGCCTGAAGGCTTTGTGCCTTAATGCGAGGATCATTCATAATAAGGTGGATGAATTAGCTGCGCAAATAGATGTAAACGGACATGATATAATTGAGATTACGGAGACATGGCTCCAGGGTGACCAAGGCTAGGAATTCAACATCCAGGGGTATTCAATATTCAGGAAGAACAGGCAAAAAGGAAAAGGAGGTGGGGTAGCATTGCTGGTTAAAGAGGAGATTCACACAATAGTAACGAAGGATATTAGCTCTGATGATGTGGAATCTGTATGGGTAGAGCTGAGAAATACCAAGGGGCAGAAAACGTTAGTGGCAGTTGTATACAGACCCCCAAACAGTAATGCTGAGGTTGGGGATGGCATTAAATGGGAAATTAGAGATGCATGCAATAAGGGCACAGCAGTTATCATGGGTGACATTAATCTACATATAGATTGGGCTAACCAAATTAGTAACAATACTGTGGAGGAGGAATTCCTAGAGTGTATACGGGACGGTTTCCTGGACCAATATGTCGAGGAACCAACTAGAGATCAGGCCACCTTAGACTGGGTATTATGTAATGAGAAACAATTAATTAGCAATCTTGTTGTGTGAGGCCCCTTGGGGAGGAGCGATCATAATATGATAGAATTCTTCATTAAGATGGAGAGTGAAGTAGTTGACTCAGAGACTTGGGTCTTGAATTTAAATAAAGGAAACTACGATGGTATGAGGTGTGAGTTGGCTAGGATGGATTGGGGAGTGTTACTTAAAGGGTTGACGGTGGATAGGCAATGGCAAACATTTAAAGATCGCATGGATGAACGACAGAATTTGTTAGAGTCATAGGGGGAAAAATTCAGTTGGTTGCGCCTCTCGTTAGCGCCTTAAGAGGGCGCTAATGGGGCGCAAAGCAGCTAGCACCCAGGCACGGCAAAGTTTGCGCCGCTCGCGAAATTAACTAGACATTTTGCGGCAGCGCTAAACACTGCCGCCACGATCTCCTGTGCCGGCAGATTGTGACATCAGTCGAGTGCGCAATCGCCCCGGAGCGGATATTGAGTGGCACACCCTGCCTTACCGCCTGACGCTAGCAACGACAGGTTGAGGGGAGCGTTCTGCAGTCATGAAGGGAAAGGGGGAGCACTATTTAAAGGTGACCGCTTCCTGCCTTTTATTGTTGGTGCCATTTTTGAACTACGCATTCTGAGAGAGAGAGAGAGAGACTTCTGGAGAGATTCAACGTTGTGTGAAGGAGTTCTGGGTACTGAGCAGCACTTTGCAGGTTCATTTTGATTTGCCCTTCCTTGTATCGATTTAGAAGAGACTGTGGGGGCTGCACTCTGAGCTCTTTGCCTGATACTCTCCATTGTTCTTTCCAGCAGATTTGATGTGCAGGTCTCTCCAGGCCGAGATTCAAGGCTGCAATGAGCAGGATGTGGATGGAAAGCAAGATTAACCATCCCCTTTAAGAACTGGCCGGTGCCATTGTGTGTGTGTTCCATTGCTGACTGACATTAGATGAGCTTCGCCAGCGCTCTAAGGTAGCGCCTCGCTCCACGGCCTTTGCGCCTTAAGACAGGTGTGAAGCGCCTGATTTAACGCTCCAATCACCTCCAGGGGCGATAAAAGTCAAGTTTGCAGTCGGTGGCGATAATTAGCGCCAGGCGCTAATCTTTGCGCCCGGCCGATAATTGCGCCCCAAATGGGGCGATACTGAATTTCTCCCCCATAGAGTCATACAGCACAGAAAGAGGCCCTTCGGCCCATCGTGTCCGCGCCGGCCATCAAGCCCTGTCTATTTTAATCCCATTTACCAGCACTTGGTCCGTAGCCTTGTATGCTATGGTGTTTTAAGTGCTCATCTAAATGCTTCTTGAATGTTGTGAGAGTTCCTACCTCTACCACCCTTTCAGGCAGTGAGTTCCAGATCCCAACCACCCTCTGGGTGAAAAAGTTTTTCCTCAAATCCCCTCTAAACCTCCTGCCCCTTACCTTGAAACTATGCCCCCTGGTTATTGACCCCTCTACTAAGGGGAAAAGTTCCTTTCTATCTACCCTATCTATGCCCATCATAATTTTGTACACCTCAATCAGGTCCCCCCTCAGCCTTCTCTGCTCTAAGGAAAACAATCCCAGCCTGCCCAGTCACTCTTCATAGCTGAAGCGCTGCAGCCCAGGTAACATCCTGGTGAATCTCCTCTGCACCCTCTCCAATGCAATCACATCCTTCCGATAATGTGGCGACCAGAACTGCACACAGTATTCCAGCTGTGGCCTAACTAGCGTTTTGTACAGCTTCATCATAACCTCCCTGCTCTTATATTCTATGCCTCGGCTAATGAAGGCAAGTATCCCATATGCCTTTTTAACCACCTTATCTACCTGTCCTGCTGCCTTCAGGGATCTATGTACATGCACACCAAGGTTCCTCTGATCCTCTGTCCTTCCTAGGGTCCTACCATTCATTGTGTATTCCCTTGCCTTGTTAGTCCTCCCAAAATGCATCACCTCACACTTTTCAGGGTTAAATTCCATTTGCCACTGTTCTGCCCATCTGACCAACCCGTCCATATCATCCTGTAGCCTTAGGCTTCCCTCCTCGCTATTTACCACCCCACCAATTTTCGTGTCATCTGCGAACTTACTGATCATACCTCCTACATTCATATCTAAATCATTAATCTACACTATGAACAGCAAAGGACCCAGCACCGATCCCTGCGGTACACCACTGGACACAGGCTTCCAGTCACAAAAACAACCTTCGACCATCACCCTCTGCCTCCTGCCACTAAGCCAATTTTGGATCCAATGTGCCAAGTTGCCCTGGATCCCATGGGCTCTTACCTTCTTGACCAGTCTCCCATGCGGGACTTTGTCAAAAGCCTTACTGAAGTCCATGTAGACCACATCAACTGCACTACCCTCATCCACACACCTAATCACCCCCTTGAAAAATTCAATCAAATTGGTCAGACATGATCTCCCCCTGACAAAGCCATGCTGACTATCCTTGATTAATCCTTGCCTCACCAAGTGGAGACTAATTCTGCCCAACAGAATTTTTTCCAATAATTTCCCTACCACTGATGTTAGGCTCACTGGCCTGTAATTCCCTGGTTTATCCCTACTACCCTTCTTGAATAATGGTACTACGTTAGCTGTTCTCCAGTCCTCTGGCACCTCCCCTGTGGCCAGAGAGGTTCTGAAAATTTGTGTCAGAGCCCCTGCAATCTCCTCCCTTGTCTCACACAGCAGCCTGGGATACATCTCGTCTGGGCCTGGGGATTTATCCACTTTTAAGCCTGCTAAAACCGCTAGTACCTCCTCCCTCTCAATACTAATTTGTTCAAGTATATCACAATCCCCCTGCCTGATTTCTATGCCGACATCGTCCTTCTCCATAGTGAACACAGATGCAAAATATTCATTTAAAACCCCACCTACATCTTCTGGCTCTACACACAGATTGCCACTTTGGTCCCTAATGGGCCCTACTCTTTCCCTGGTTATCCTCTTGCCCTGAATATACTTATAAAACACCTTGGGATTTTCCTTTATTTTGCCCGCCAGTGTTATTTCATGCCCCCTCTTCGCTCTCCTAATTTCTTGTTTAAGTACCCCCCTGCACTTTCTATACTCCTCTAGGGCTTCCACTGTTTTTAGTCCTTTGTATCTGCCAAAAGCCTCCCTTTTTTTCTTAATCCATTCTCGTATATCCCTTGACATCCAGGGTTCCCTGGGCTTGTTGGTCCCACCCTTGACCTTTACGGGAACATGTTGCCATTGTACTCTCTCTATTTCCTTTCTGAAAGACTCCCACTGCTCTGATGTGGATTTTCCTACAAGTAGCTGATCCCAGTCCACTTTGGCCAAATCCTGCCTTATCGTATTAAAATCGGCCTTCCCCCAATTTAGAACCATTATCTCCGGTCCATCTTTGTCCTTTTCCATGACTACCTTAAATCTCACCAAATTATGGTCACTGTCACCAAAATGCTCTCCTACTAATGCTTCTACCACTTGCCCAGCTACATTCCCTAGGATTGGGTCCAGTACCACCCCCTCTCTTGTAGGACTTTCTCCATGCTGGCTCAAAAAGCTCTCCTGGATGCACTTTAAGAATTCCGCACCCTCTAAGCCTTTCACACTCTGACTATCCCAGTTAATATTGGGGAAGTTGAAATCCCCTACTATTATTACCCTATTATTTCTACACTTCTCTGAGATTTGCCTACATATCTGTTCCTCTATCTCCCCTGACTGTTTGGGGGCCTATAGTACACTCCCAGCAAGTGCTTGCCCCCTTTTTGTTTTTAAGTTCTACCCATGTGGCCTCATTAGAGGAACCTGCGAAGATATCATCCCCCCTTACAGCAGTAATTGACTCCTTGATTAATATTGCGACACCCCCTCCTCTTTTACACCCACCTCTGTCTCGCCTGAAGATTCTATACCCCGGAATATTGAGCTGCCAGTCCTGCCCCTCCCTCAACCATGTCTCTGTGATAGCAACAATATCATACTCCCATGTGTTCATCAACACCTTCAATTCATCTGCCTTACTCACAAGACTCCTTGCATTAATATAAATGCCATCCAGCCTTGCCATACTCCTTTGTGCCGTTACATATTTGCTCTGCCTTCCAGGCTGACTTGTTTTTTCCTCTATATTTGGCTGTGCATCACCCCCTACTATAGCTCCACTCCGTATCCCATCCCCCTGCCAAGTTAGTTTAAACCTCCCCCCCCAACAGTACTAGCAAACCTCCCCGCAAGGATGTTGGTCCCATTC
Organism: Squalus acanthias; assembly: GCA_030390025.1. Lineage (NCBI taxonomy): Eukaryota > Metazoa > Chordata > Chondrichthyes > Squaliformes > Squalidae > Squalus > Squalus acanthias. The sequence goes on from CM059425.1 coordinate 255,891,190, forward strand.
CGGTTCAGGTGCAACCTGTCCGACTTATACAGGTCCCACCTTCCCCAGAAGCAGATCCAGTGATCCAGGAAACTAAAGCCCTCCCTCCTGCACCAACTCTTTAGCCACGCATTCATCTGCTCTATCCTCCTATTCCTATATTCACTAGCACATGGCACTGGGAGTAATCCAGAGATTACAACCTTTGAGGTCCTGCTTTTTAATCTGCTACCGAGCTCCCTAAATTCTTGTTGCAGGACCTCATCCCTCTTTCTACCCATGTTGTTGGTACCAATGTGAACCACGACCTCTGACTGTTCGCCCTCCCCCTTCAGAATGCCCTGCAGCCGTTCAGTGACATCCTTGACCCTGGCACCAGGGAGGCAACATACCATCCTGCAGTCACGTCTGCGGCCACAGAAACGGCCAGCTGTTCCCCTTACAATAGAATCCCCTATCACTATTGCTCTCCCACTCTTTTTCCTCCCCTCCTGTGCAGCTGAGCCAGTCGTAGTGCCACGGACTTGGCTCTTGCTGCATTCCCCTGAGAAACCCTCTCCCCCATCAGTATCCAAAATGGAAAATCTGTCGGAGAGGGAGATTGACCCAGGGGACTTCTGCACTACCTTTCTAGTTCTTTTACTCTGTCTGGCGGTCACCCATTCCCTGTCTGCCTGTGCACTCTTTACCTGCGGTGTGACCACCTTGTTAAACGTGCTATCCACGAAGATCTCAGCTTCGCGGATGCTCCACAGTGACTCCAGCCGCAGCTCCAGCTCCGAAACGCAGATTTCGAGTCGCTGCAGCTGGAGACACTTCCTGCACATGTGTTTGCCCTGGACCCCTAAAGTGTCCCTAACTTGCAACATAGCACAGGAGGAGCACTCCATGCTGCCGAGCTGCCCTGCCATGTCCTACCCTTAATTTACTCCCTTTAAATTAAAGAATATTAAATACACTAGGGACCTTACTTCCCTTTAAACACTACTTACTCCATACTAGAGACCTTACTTTTACTTTAATGACTGGAATGTAGAAATACTGTAGAAATACTCACCGCTGGTTCTCTGTCCCCTCTTGTGCAGCTTTTTAGCTCCTGCTCTCCTGGAAGCTGACAAAGATGGAAAAAGAAAGGAACACCTCCCACCCCGAACTCCCTCACTCACCAAACTCGCAGCTTAACACTCTATTCCGATCTGCACTCCGTGACAAACTGCACACTGTTTGGCATATAAATAAAACAAAAAAGGTGACTCAACCGTGGCTAACAAGGGAAATTAGGGATAGCATAAGATCCAAGGAGAGGACATATAAATTGGCCAGAAAAAGCAGCAAACCTAAGGATTGGGAGCAGTTTAGGATTCAGCAAAGGAGGACAAAGGGATTAATTAAGAGGGGGAAAATAGAATATGAGAGTAAGCTTTCAGGGAACATAAAAACTGACTGTAAAAGCTTCTATAGATATGTGAAGAGGAAAAGATTGGTGAAGTCAAGCGTAGGTCCCTTGCAGTCAGAATCAGGGGAATTTATAATCGGGAACAAAGAAATGGCAGACCAATTAAATACATACTTTGGTTCTGTCTTCACAAAGGAGGACACAAATAACCTCCCAGAGATGTCGGGGAACATCGGGTATAATGAGAGGGAGGAATTGAATGAAATTAGTATTTGTAGGGAAATGGTGTTAGGGAAATTGACGGGATTGAAGGCCGATAAATCCCCAGGGCCTGATAATCTACATTCTAGGGTACTTAAGGAAGTGGCCCTAGAAATAGTAGATGCATTGCTGGTCATCTTCCAAAATTCTATAGACTTTGGAATAGTTCCCATGGATTGGAGGGTAGCTAATGTAACCCCAATATTTGAAAAAGGTGGGAGAGAGAAAATGGGGAATTATAGACTGGTAAGCCTGACATCGGTAGTGGGGAAAATGCTAGAGTCCATTATAAAAGATGTAATAGCAGAGCACTTGGAAAACAGTGACAGAATCGGACAAAGTCAACATGGATTTACAAAAGGTAAGTCATGCTTGACTAATCTACTGGAATTTTTTGAGGATGTAACTGGTAGCATAGACAAGGGAGAACCAGTGGATGTGGTGTATTTGGACGTTCAGAAGGCTTTCGATAAGGTCCCGCATAAGAGATTAGCGTGCAAAGTTAAATCACATGGGATTGGGGGTAAGGTACTGACTTGGATAGAGAACTGGTTGGCAGACAGGAAGCAAAGAGTTGGAATAAACGGGTCTTTTTCCGAGTGGCAGGCAGTAACCCCAGCTATGCACAATATATATTAATGATCGAGACGAGGGAACTAGATGTAATATCTCCAAGTTTGTGGACGACACAAAGCTGGGTGGGCGGGTGTGCTGTGAGTAGGATGCAGAGAAACTTATGTATGATTTGGACAGGTTGGGTGATTGGGAAGATGCATGGCAGATGCAGTATAATGTGGATAAATGCGAGGTTATCCACTTTGGTGGCAAAAACAGGAAGACAGATTATTATCTGAACGGCAATAGATTGGGAAAAGGGGAAGTGCAACGAGACCTAGGTGTCCTTGTGCACCAGTCGCTGAAGGTAAGCATGCAGGTGCAGCAGACGGTTAGGAAGGCAAATGGTATGCTGGCCTTCATAGCGAGAGGATTCGAGTACAGGAGCAAGGATGTCTTGCTGCAGTTGTACAGGGCCTTGGTGAGACCACACCTTGAGTATTGTGTGCAGTTTTGGTCACCTTATCTGGGGAAGGATGTTCTTGCCATGGAGGGAGTGCAGCGAAGATTCACCAGACTGATACCTGGGATGGCAGGAATGACGTATGAAGAGAGATTAGGTCGATTAGGCTTATATTCGCTAGAGTTTAGAAGAATGAGAGGGGATCTCATTGAAACTTAGAAAATTCTAACAGGAGTAGACAGACTAGATGCAGGAAGGATGTTCCCAATGGCGGGGGAGTCCAGAACCAGGGGTCACAGTCTAAGGATAAGGGATAAGCCATTTAGGACTGGGATGAGGAGGAATTTCCTCACCCAGAGAGTGGTGAACCTGTGGAATTCTCTACCACAGAAGGCAGTTGAGGCCAATTCATTAAATATATTCAAGAAGGAGTTAGATATATTTCTTAAGGCTAAAGGGATCAAGGGATATGGGGAGAAAGCAGGGACAGGGTACTGAGTTTGGATGATCAGCCATGATCTCATTAAATGGCGGAACAGGCTCGAGGGGCCGAATGGCCTACTCCTGCTCCTATCTTCGATATTTCTATGTACTTCTTAGGCTGTGTAGAGCTTTGGAACGTCCTGAAAGGCGCTATATAAATGCAAGTTCCTTCTTTTTGTGTCGCGCTGAGTTGACTGTCAGTGAACGTAGTCTCACGCCGTCTTTTTCAATATCAGCAGTCTACCGACAACACTGAATCGTCCAGCCACGGATTTCACTATAAAACCTTCCTGCTCCTTCAGCGTTTCGTGCCCCCATTCTCCCACGTTTGCTGGGAACTGCCGTGCAAGGGGCTCCCTTGTTATAACGTGCTGTGATCGGACTGTTATAAGTTAGCACCAGCTGTAATTAGACGATTTTCAAAGAGAATCATTAACATTAGAAATTGATTCACGTCCCATTTCTCCCACACGCACACATCACAACGGACAAAAGGGCAAAGAGGCAATCATTAGTGTCACATTTATTCTATTCCAGCTAATTGGATATACACCATATAGCAGTGAAGGACATGTTTTACATGCCACTCAACAGCCCAAGATACAAAAAAACCCATGAGCTTCGTAATGTTCACCCTGTCAGCTTATTGTACCAACTTGTTTATCAATTGATTTCTTTCTTTAATATTCTGTACTACACAAATCCACTTTCATTAATTAAACAGGCGGATCTGTCTGCTTCATTAGAAGAGGTTTGACGGAGCTGAAGAACTGAATAAGTTCTGGGCTTCTCATCCTTCTTTCTCAAATCCCTCCATGGCCTCGCTCCTCCCTATCTCTGTAACCTCCTCCAGCCCCACAACCCTCCGGGATCTCTGCGCTCTTCCAATTATGTCCACTTGCGCATCCACGATTTTAATCGCTCCACCATTGATGGCCCTACCTTCAGCTGCCTAGGCTTGAAGCTCTGGAATTCCCTCCCTAAACCTCTCCATCTCTCTACCTCTCTCTCTCCTTCTTTAAGACGCTCCTTAAAACCTACCTCTTTGACCAAGCTTTTGGTCACCTGTCCTAATGTGGCTCGGTGTCAAATTTTATTTGATAACGCTGCTGTGAAGCGCCTTGGGGCGTTTTACTATATTAAAGGCGCTATATAAATGCAAGTTGTTGTTTCATTCCATGACTGTAGCCTGAGATGGTAATGATGTTGCTGGACTACACCTATCTACGATCATGGACCATGGGTTCTGGTATCCAGACAAATATATACCAAGGAACAAATCTTTAACACTCTCGCTTAACTCCTCACTAAGGAACCATCAGGGGTTTTACATCCCTATTTTAGGTCTAGAAGTGAATGATGTCTCAGTCAGCTCGCTGAACTCCCTTACATTAACCAGCTCCAATTGAATTCGAGGTTATCTTCTCAAGCCTTGATTAGGACAAACTACTGAGTGAAGGTGTCAGACAACAAGTCATGCACTAACAACTCTGTATTGACTACGAACATAAGAACATAAGAAATAGGAGCAGGAGTAGGCCAATCGGCCCCTCGAGCCTGCTCCGCCATTCAATAAGATCATGGCTGATCTGATCCTAACCGCCAATCTACTATCTATCACAGAACCATCTCCTGCATCTAACAGAATTGCAGAATAGGAGCAGAATCAGGCTACACAGTCCCTGGGCCCGCTCCACTACCCACAGGGCCATGACCGATCCGAACCTAGACTCATGTCCAAATTCCTGCCCGCTCCCCGTAACCCTTAATGCCCTTTACTTCTAGGAAACTGTCTATTTCTGTTTAAAATTTAATTAATGTTGTAGCTTCTACAGCTTTTTGTGGCAGCATATTCCATGGACCTACCACCCTCTGAGTGAAGTAGTTCCTCCTCATCTCAGTTTTGAAAGAGCAGCCCCTTATTCTAAGACTATGTCCCCTAGTTCTCGTCTCACCCGTCATCGGGAACATCCTCCCCGCATCCACCCGATCCAACCCCTTCACAATCTTATATGTTTCAATAAGATCGCCTCTCATTCTTCTGAACTCCAATGAGTAGAGTCCCAATCTACCCAACCTCTCCTCATATGACCACCCCCTCATCTCCGGGATTAACCGAGTGAACCTTTTTTGCACTGCCTCGAGAGCAAGGATGTCTTTCCTTAAGTAAGGACACCAAAACTGTATGCAGTATTCCAGGTGCGGTCTCACCAATACCTTGTACAACTGAAGCAATACCTCCCTATTTTTATATTCTATCCCCCTAGCAATGAAAGCCAACATTCCATTTGCCTTCTTAATCACTTGCTGCACCTGCATACTAACCTTTTGAGTTTCGTGCACCAGGACCCCCAGATCCCTTTGCACTTCAGTACTCTCCAGTTTCTTGCCATTAAGATAATAAATTGCTCTAGGATTTTTCCTGCCAAAGTGCATCACCTCACACTTTCCAGTGTTGTATTCCATCTGCCAAATCTCTGCCCACTTACTTAGCCTGTCTATGTCCCCTTGCAGGTTTTTTATGTCCTCCTCACTCACTACTTTCCCTCCCATCTTTGTATCATCTGCAAATTTTGATATGTTACACTTGGTCCCTTCCTCCAAATCGTTAATATAGATTGTGAAGAGTTGGGGACCCAGCACTGACCCCTGTGGAACACCACTAGTTACTGATTGCCAGTCTGAGAATGAACCATTTATCCCAACTCTTTGCTTTCTGTTAGATAGCCAATCCTCTATCCATGCCAGAATATTACCCCCAATCCCGTGATTTTTTACCTTAAGCAATAATCTTTTGTGTGGCACCTTGTCAAATGCCTTTTGGAAGTCTAAATACACTACGTCCACTGGTTCCCCTTTATCCACTCTATATGTTACTTCCTCAAAGAACTCCAGCAAATTTGTCAAACATGACTTCCCCTTCGTAAAACCATGCTGACTTTGTCCTATTAAATTATGATTATCCAAATGTCCTGTTACTGTTTCCTTAATAATGGACTCCAAAATTTTACCTACCACAGATGTTAGGCTAACCGGTCTATAGTTACCAGCCTTCTGTCTACTGCCCTTTTTAAATAAGGGTGTTACATTAGCAGTTTTCCAGTCTGCCGGGACCTTAGCGGAATCCAGGGAGTTTTGAAAAATTATTACCAATGCATCTACAATCCCTACCGCCACTTCCTTCAAGACTCTAGGATGTAAGCCATCAGGTCCAGGTGATTTATCCGCCTTGAGTCCCATTATTTTACCGAGTACCACTTCCTTAGTGATTTTGATCGTGTTTAGCTCCTCTCCCCCTATAGCCCCCTGTTTGTCCAGTGTTGGGATATTCTTAGTGTCCTCTACTGTAAAGACTGATACAAAATATTCATTCAGTGTTTTAACCATCTCCATATTTCCCACCATTAATTTCCCGGTCTCATCCTCTAAGGGACCAACATTTACTTTAGCCACCCTTTTTCTTTTTATATAACTATAAAAACTCTTACTATCTGTTTTTATATTTTTTGCTAATTTACTTTCATAATCTATCTTCCCTTTCTTAATCAATCTTTTTGTTATTTTTTGCTGCCTTTTAAAGTTTTCCCAATCCTCTGTCCTCCCACTAGATTTCGCTACCTTATATGCCCTTGTTTTTAGTCGAATACTATCCTTAATTTCTTTACTTAGCCACGGATGACTGTCCTTTCTTTTACACCCTTTTCTTTTCAGTGGAATATATTTTTTTTGGAAGTTGTAAAATAACTCCTTGAATGTACACCACTGATCATGTGTCGTCTTACCCTTTAATCTATTTTCCCAATCCACTCTACTCAATTCCGCTCGCATACCTTCATAGTCTCCTTTATTCAAGCTTAGCACGCTTGTTTGAGATCCAACCTTCTCACCCTCTAATTGAATATGGAATTCAACCATGTTATGGTCACTCATTCCAAGGGGATCCTTTACTAGGACATTTTTAATTAATCCTGTCTCGTTACACAGGACCAGATCTAAGGTTGCTTGCCCCCTGGTCGGTTCAGTTACATACTGCTCAAGAAACCCATCCCTAATACACTCAATGAACTCATCCTCAAGGCAGCCCTGCCCCATTTGATTTGTCCAATTAATATGATAGTTAAAATCCCCCATAATTATAGATGTTCCCTTATTACATGCCTCAACTATTTCCTGATTGATACTCCGTCCAATAGAGTTGCAACTGTTTGGAGGCCTATAGACTACGCCCACTAATGTTTTTTTCCCCTTATTATTCCTTATCTCCACCCAAACTGTTTCATTATCATGATTTTTTGACCCAATATCATTACTCTGTATTACAGTGATTCCTTCCTTTATTAACATAGCCACCCCACCTCCCCTTCCTTCCTGCCTGTCCTTCCTGATCGTTAAATAACCTGGTATGTTTAATTCCCAGGCATTGTCACCCTGCAGCCATGTTTCTGTAATGGCCACAATATCATAACTATATGTAGTTATTTGTGCCATTAACTCGTCTATTTTGTTACGAATGCTACGTGCATTCAGATAGAGAACTTTCAAATATGCTTTGTGGCACTTAGTTCCTGCTTTTTCACTTTTTACCAGTTTACCTTTTACTCCACACACTCTGTCCCTTCCTGCCACGCTCTGATTTGTGATTCCCCTACTGCTACCTATGTCTATGACCCTCTCTGTTGTCATTTTCATTTTTTGCTCTCTTGAAACCTCCCCCCCACTAATTACGAGATCACAACTTAAAGTTAAACAGCGAGTATACCCGCATTTAATAGATATAGTCAGAATTGCCTGCAATTAATGGACAGATTCACTTAAGCTGAGTAGCAGAGATTGCAATTCAGTGTAACGCTGTAATTCAGCATTAACGGATGCTGAGTATTAATTACAGCAGCAATCAGAGTCTGAAATTATTACAACTGGTGAGGTTATTTTAGGGTTAAATTCCTAGCTAGCTGACAAGTTAACAGCATTAGATTGCCAGTCTATCGAATAGCTCAGAGTCTATGTTCTACAACTTATACCAACATGTCCTTGTGACTGGAGTGGCTGAGTCATTCTCCTTCCTTCCCCCATCGGTATTAGCTCCCAGAACCCATTCGGTGGCGGGGTTATCTGTTCCACTCGGATCTTCGGAACCGGTTGAACCCACCTTCCGCACAAGCGATAATATCTGAGCTCGCTGGCTCGCCTCTTGATCTCAGACACTTGTAAAAGTTACAAGACACACTTATCTCTGCCTCCAACAGGATAGTACAATGTAACCTCTTACTCTGACTTTCTATCTGAAGAACCTTGCATTGGTAAGTGTGCCTCTTTAATCTGCTAGATGATTTCATTGAAACATAAGATTCTGAGGGGGATTCACAGGGTAGATGTTGAGAGGCTGTTTCCCCTGGCTGGAGAGTCTAGAACGAGGAGACATAGTCTCAGGATAAGGGGATCGGCCATTTAAGACTGAGATGAGGAGAAATCTCTTCATTCAGAGGATTGTATACCTTTGGAACTCTCTACTCCAGAGGGCTGTGGAGGCTCAGTCGTTGAGTATATTCAAGGCTGAGATCGATAGATTTTTGGACACTAAGGGAATCAAGGGATATGGGGATAGTGCAGGAAAGTGGAGTTGAGGTCGATGATCAGCCATGATCTTATTGAATGATGGAGCAGGCTCGAAGGGCCGAAAGGCCTACTCCTGCTCTTAATTCTTATGTACTTATAGTTCTTACAGAAAAGAGAATCATCTTCTATCTACAGACAAACTACATCCAACAAGAGATTCTAAGAATCTAACAAAGAGAGGCTACCTCTGCTGACCAGAGGGGTGCAAAGCCCTCTATCTTTACATCTAATTTTAAACAGAAGTTTCTTAATTCCGGCCATCCCTCCACATCCACTTCCAACCCTGATCCAATTTTCTGGGTCAGAGTTCATTCCAATGCAACCAAGGAAACTCTGGCGGTGCTGCAGTGGCACCAGAGGAGGCAGCAAGGGACCTTAGATAGGCAGAAGTGCCCTGAAGATATGAAAGAAGATGCCCCATTGACAGCCTTGGCCAAGATTGAGGCTTTCAGCAGGAATGCGCTGCCTGAAAGGTTGGTGGAAGCAAACAGATTCAATAGTATCTTTCAAAAGGGACTTTCTTTCTGAATGTACCTTGCATTGGTACGGGTGCCTTTTTACATCTGCGAGGTAATCTCATTGAAGCATAAGATTCTGAGAAGGCTTGACAGGGTAGATGCTGAGAAGCTGTTTCATCTGGCTGGAGAGTCTAGAAAAGGGAATTGGATACAGAGGGCTGGATTTTGATACTGGGGCGGGTTGGGGTCGTGTCATCCACTTTTCGTGTTATCCACCGACTGCAATTGGATGTGGGAAATTGATGCAATTTTCACCTAATTGGGCAATTGAGTTCCAGCATGTGGGAACCCATGAACCAATTAGTGTTTTCAGTCTGAAAGTCGCCTCTGATGATGTCATCATTGCTGCTGCATTGAAGGTCTGCAAAGACTGCCTGGCCTTTGCTGTGAGAGGACCTGCAAAATAAGCAGCAGCCCTAAGTCTGCTCCCAGATATTTTTACACCACCACTCCCAGATATGTCTCCTCTCTAGCCATCCATATATACATCCATCCACATATGCATCCCCATAGCTAGCCAGCCAGCCAGCCAGCGTCAACTATCGAAATGTGCTCCCACCAGGTTTCACATTCGTGGTTCAGAACAGGCGTGCTTCACGTAGAACAAGGGTTAAAATCACAAAGGCCTTTCAAAATGGCATTATAGAGGCAATTTAGTGCTTGTTAAGGGCCTTAACAGCCTATCCCACCTCTTAAAGGTGGGACGGAGTCGGGACCAGCAGACACGATTTAATTAAAATTGCGTGGAGACGGGATGGAGGCGGACTTATGCCCGCTCACCAGTTTTCGCAATTTTAACCCGCCTCCACGTGTCAATGAAAATCCAGCCCATACAATTTAAAAATATATTCTTTCACGGGATGTGGGCGTCGCTGGCAAGGCCAGCATTTATTGCCCATCACCAGTTGCCCTTGAGAAGGTGGTGGTGAGCCGCTTTCTTGAACCGCTGCAGTCCGTGTGGTGAAGATACTCCCACAGTGCTGTTCGGTAGGGAGAAAGAAAGAAAGACTTGTATTTATATAGCGCCTTTCACGACCACCGGATGTCTCAAAGCGCTTTACAGGCAATGAAGTACTTTTGAAGTGGAGTCACTGTTGTAATGTGGGAAACGCGGCAGCCAATTTGCGCACAGCAAGCTCCCACAAACAGCAATGTGACACTGACCAGATAATCTGTTTTTTGTTATGTTGGTTGAGGGATAAATATTGGCCCTAGGACACCTGGGATAGTTCTAGGATATTGACCCAGCAACGATGAAAGAACAAGGATATATGTCCATGTCGGGATGGTGTGTGACTTGCAGGGAACCTTGGAGGTGGTGGCGTTCCCATACGCCTGCTGCCCTTGTCCTTCTAGGAGGTCACGCGTTTGTACACCAGCGGGAGTGCTGTATGTATTGGGAGTGGGGCAGAGATATAATTTCAGGCAATTAAAACACAAATTAAATGACCATGCATTATAATCACTGTCATGAGAAAAATAATGGCCAATATGCGGTTAAACAGGAATGCAGTGTAAAAAACAACAACACAGCCTTTCTGAATTGTGCAGTCATAAGCAAGAGATAGATAGAAAGTTTAATGATTGGGAAAACATTCGGAGAATGAGAACGATTTTTTTTAATGGGTGTAATTCAGACAGGAGATGATATTGACTGGACAGTTCACCTCAAGGGTTTGCTTTACGCTTAATATGACTTCTTGCCACAGTCAGTTAACAAGAGCAGGTCTAATGCAAAGTAAGTGATTCACAATGTCGAGCTAATGGTAAAATGTAATGTGTATACAAAGGCAAATAGCTTGTGATAGCCCAGTTGTTATGCTAGAGGGCCAGCAATCTAGAGGTTGCGAGTTCAAATTCCATCATGGCAAATTGCGAAATTGAATTACAAAGAATGTACAGCACAGAAACAGGCCATTTGGTCCATGCTGGTGTTTATGCTCCACACGAGCCTCTTCATCTCACCCAATCAACATAACCTTCTATTCCTTTCTCCCTCATATATTTATCTACCTTCCCCTTAAATGCATCTACACTATTTGCCTCGTGATAGAGAGTTCCACATTCTAACCACTCTCTGGGCAAAGGAGCAACTCCTGAATTCCTTATTGGATTTATTAGCGACAATCTTATATTTATGGCCCCTAGTTTTAGACTTCCCCACAGGTGGAAAAATCTTCTCTACGTCTACTCTATCAAACCCCTTCATAATCTTAAATTCAATACGAACATATGAGCAATGGCGGACAGGTAAAGACCCTCTGGCAATCCAGCCTGCCCCAATCAATTGTGATACCGTGTGTTTCACAATATACACAATCTCCACCCCACCAAAACCATGTGATCTGCTGGGAGAGGCAAAACAACAACAACAGCAACAACTTGTATTTATATTGCGCCTTTAACGTAGTTAAACGTCCCAAGGCGCTTCACAGGAAACAAAAAAAAGTTGACACCGAGCCACATAAGGAGAAATTAGGGCAGGTGATCAAATGCTTCATCAAAGAGGTAGGTTCTAAGGAGCGTCTTAAAGGAGGAAAGAGAGATAGAGAGACGGAGCGGTTTCGGCAGCGAATTCCAGAGCTTAGGGCCTAGGCAACAGAAGGCACGGCCACCAATGATTGAGCGATTAAAATCAGGGATGCTTCGGAGGGCAGAATTAGAGGAGCACAGATATCTCGGGAGGATTGCGGGGGTGGAGGAGATTACTGAGTGTGGTTTCAGCAGAGTGCTGCGAGTTGGGTGAGTCGGAGTTAGGTGAGGAGTGGAAGGAGGAGCTCCCTTGCTCCGCCTTTGTTTTTCCTAACTTTTCACCCTGTAGGAAGAGGCCGGTGTCGGGAGCAGCAGGAGAGTACAGTGAGTATTTAAACTCACTTTTGCGGATTTTTTCAGAGGCTTACCAATCTCGCAGACCGGCAGCAGTGTTCCAGAGCCACGTCACGATTCAAAGTGACGCGGGCAAGAGGAAGCAGCTGATTGGGTGAGTATGGCCAGGTGAGTATTTATACTACTCTATAGTTTGATAGTTAAGGTTAATAGTTTATAAAGTTTAGAAGGTCTTAATTTTTGTGGTTATAGTTTCTAAGGTCTCTGTTGTGTAGCGGGGAATGCTAGTAAACAAGAGCCCTTGAGTATATCATTTAATTGTAGTGTAATTAGTGGTATGATTTGATTGAATTTAATTTAAATAAATTAAAGGTTAAGTCATGGCAGCACAGTTCGGCCCCGTGGCATGCTCGTCCTGCACTATGTGGGAAATCAGGGACACTTCCTGTGTCCCTGACGACCATGTGTGCGGCAAGTGCATCCAGCTGCAACTACTGGCAGAACGCATTGCGGCGCTGGAGCTGCGAATGGATACATACTGGAGCATTCGCGATGCTGAGGACGTCGTGGATAGCACGTTTGTTCAGTTGGTCACACTGCAGGTAAAGGCTGCACAGGCAGGCAGAGTAGTAAGCGCAGGCAGGTAGTGCAGGGGTCCCCTGTGGCCATCCCCCTCTCAAACAGATATACCGCTTTGGATATTGTTGAGGGAGATGGCTTATCGGGGGAAGGCAGCAGTAGCCAACTTCCTGGCATCATGGGTAGTTCTGCTGCACAGGACGGGAGGAAAAAGAGCGGGAGAGCTATAGTGATAGGGGATTCTATTGTAAGGGGAATAGGTAGGCATTTCTGCGGCCGCAAACGAGACTCCAGGATGGTATGTTGCCTCCCTGATGCAAGGGTCAAGGATGTCACTGAGCAGCTGCAGGGCATTCTGGAGGGGGAGGGTGAACAGCCAGTTGTCGTGGTGCATATAGGTATCAACAATATAGGTAATAACTGGGATGAGGTCCTAAAAGCTGAATATAGGGAGTTAGGAGGTAAATTAAAAAATCAGACCTCAAAGGTCATAATCTCAGGATTGCTACCAGTGCCATGTGCTAGTCAGAATAGAAATAGAAGGATATTTCAGCTGAATACGTGGCTAGAGGAATGGTGCAAGGGGGAGGGATTCAAATTCCTGGGACATTGGAACCGGTTCTGGGGGAGGTGGGACCAGTACAAACTGGACGGTTTGCTGCTGGGCAGGACCGGGACCGATGTCCTAGGGGGAGTGTTTGCTAGTGCTGTTGGGGAGGGTTTAAACTAAAATGGCAGGGGGTTGGGAACCTGTGCAGGGAGACAGACAAAAGGAAAGCAAGGATAGAAGCAAAAGACAGGAAGGAGAAAAGGAAAAGTGGCAGTCAGAGAAATCAAGGGTGTAAATCAAACATGGCCACAGTAAATAATAATTCTAAAAGGACTAAGGGCTAAAAATTGAGTCGCGCCCCATTTGGGGCGCTAACCTCGCCGGGGCGCTACTTTTAGCGACCCGAAAAAATTAGCGGCCCCGCGCCGGAACTTCAGTGGTTGCGCCCCAAGAGGGAAGCGGGGCGCCACTGGAAGCACCCTGCATCCCTCTTGGGGCGCTGCGAGGGAATATCCTGGCGCTACGTGCCGCAGCGCCAGGCGCTGCGGCACGTCGTGCCGCGGTATTGCAGGCCATCCTCCCCTTCTTAAAGGGGAGGGACCCTGCGCAGCGCGAACCGGGGCCCAGCTGGGCCCCCAGGGATCGGGAGTGCCGGCAAAAGAGCCCAGCACTCAAGAGAAGTGCCGGGCTCTTGGAGCGCAGCCGGCACTTCACGGTGGGGGGGCTTCACGGGGGCCGGGGACAGCAACGGGGGCAGGTGCTGGCAGGCGGCCAGCAACAAAAATGGCCGCCTGCCACCTCCTCTTTAAATATCGCCGCCCCGGCCGCACGTACGCCTCCCTGAACCCGTCGGACATAGCGTCTGGCGGTAAATCAGGGGGCGCGACTGAAGATCGCGGCTGGAGCGCGAGCGGGGTGCTGCGCACGGCGATGACGTCATCGCCGGCGGCGCAGCGCCACAGGGCGCTACCGGCTGGCGCCGCCGCTAACCTCCCGCTGAATTTTGAGGGAGGCGTGGGCGGCGCTGCGCCCGGGCATTAGCTGCTTTACGCTAAATTAGCGCCCTCTTAAGGCGCTAACGGGAGGCGCAAGCAGCTGAATTTTTCCCCCTAAGAGTGTTAAAAAACAAGCCTGAAGGCTTTGGGGGAAAAATTCAGCTGCGTGCGTCTCCCGTTAGCGCCTTAAGAGGGCGCTAATGGGGCGTAAAGCAGCTAACGCCCGGGCGCAGCGCCGCCCACGCCTCCCGCAAAATTCAGCGGGAGGTTAGCGGCGGCGCCAGCCGGTAGTGCCCTGTGGCGCTGCGCCGCCGGCGATGACGTCATCGCCGTGCGCAGCACCCTGCTTGCGCTCCAGCCGCGATCTTCAGTCGCGCCCCCTGATTTACTGCCAGACGCTATGTCCGATGGGTTCAGGGAGGCGTACGTGCGGCCGGGGCGGCGATATTTAAAGGGGAGGTGGCAGGTGGCCATTTTTGTTGCTGGCCGCCTGCCAGCACCTGCCCCCGTTGCTGTCCCCGGCCCCCGTGAAGCCCCCCCACCGTGAAGTGCCGGCTGCGCTCCAAGAGCCCGGCACTTCTCTTGAGTGCCGGGCTCTTTTGCCGGCACTCCCGATCCCTGGGGGCCCAGCTGGGCTCCGGTTCGCGCTGCGCAGGGTCCCTCCCCTTTAAGAAGGGGAGGAAGGCCTGCAATACCGCGGCGCGACGTGCCGCAGCGCCTGGTGCTGCGGCACGTAGCGCCAGGATATTCCCTCGCAGCGCCCCAAGAGGGATGCGGGGTGCTTCCAGTGGCGCCCCGCTTCCCTCTTGGGGCGCAACCACTGAAGTTCCGGCGCGGGGCCGCTAATTTTTTCGGGGCGCTACCCAAATGGGGCGCGACTCAATTTTTAGCCCTTTGTGTCTTAATGCGAGGAGCATTCGTAATAAGGTGGATGAATTAGCTGTGCAAATAGATGTAAACGGATATGATATAATTGGGCTTACGGAGACATGGCTCCAGGGTGACCAAGGCTGGGAATTCAACATCCAGGGGTATTCAATATTCAGGAAGGACAGGCAAAAAGGAAAAGGAGGTGGGGTAGCATCGCTGGTTAAAGAGGAGATTAACACAATAGTAAGGAAGGATATTAGCTCTGATGATGTGGAATCTGTATGGGTAGAGCTGAGAAATACCAAGGGGCAGAAAACATTAGTGGGAGTTGTATACAGACCCCCAAACAGTAATGCTGAGGTTGGGCAAGGCATTAAATGGGAAATTAGAGACACGTGCAATAAGGGCACAGCAGTTATCATGGGTGACTTTAATCTACATATAGATTGGGCTAACCAATTAGTAATAATACTGTGGAGGAGGAATTCCTAGAGTGTATACGGGATGGTTTCCTGGACCAATATGTTAAGGAGCCAACTAGAGATCAGCCCATCTTAGACTGGGTATTATGTAATGAGAAAGGATTAATTAGCAATCTTGTTGTGCGAGGCCCCTTGGGGAGAAGCGATCATAATATGATAGAGTTCTTCATTAAGATGGAGAGTGAAGTAGTTGACTCAGAGACTAGGGTCCTGAATTTAAATAAAGGAAACTACAATGGTATGAGGCGCGAGTTGGCTAAGATGGATTGGGGAATGTTACTTAAAGGGTTGACGGTGGATAGGCAATGGCAAACATTTAAAGATCGCATGGATGAACTACAGAATTTGTTCATCCCTGTTTGGCATAAAAATAAAACAAAAAAGGTGACTCAATTGTGGCTAACAAGGGAAATTAGGGGTAGCATAAGATCCAAGGAGAGGACATATAAATTGGCCAGAAAAAGCAGCAAACCTGAGGATTGGGAGCAGTTTAGGATTCAGCAAAGGAGGACAAAGGGATTAATTAAGAGGGGGAGAATAGAATATGAGAGTAAGCTTGCAGGGAACATAAAAACTGACTGTAAAAGCTTCTATAGATATGTGAAGAGAAAAAGATTGCTGAAGTCAAGCATAGGTCCCTTGCAGTCAGAATCAGGGGAATTTATAATGGGGAACAAAGAAATTGCAGACCAATTAAATACATACTTTGGTTCTGTCTTCACAAAGGAGAACACAAATAACCTCCCAGAGATGTCGAGGAACATAGGATCTAATGAGAGGGAGGAACTGAATATAATCAGTTTTTGTAGGGAAATGGTGTTAGGGAAATTGACGGGATTGAAGGCCGATAAATCGCCGGGGCCTGATAATCTACATCCTAGGGTACTTAAGGAAGTGGCCCTAGAAATAGTAGATGCATTGCTGGTCATCTTCCAAAATTCTATAGACTCTGGAACAGTTCCCATGGATTGGAGGGTAGCTAATGTAACCCCACTATTTAAAAAAGGTGGGAGAGAGAAAATGGGGAAATATAGACCATGTAAGTCTGACATCAGTAGTGGGGAAAATGCTAGAGTCCATTATAAAAGATGTAATAGCAGAGCACTTGGAAAACAGTGACAGGATTGGACAAAGTCAACATGGATTTACAAAAGGTAAATCATGCTTGACTAATCTACTGGAATTTTTTGAGGATGTAACTGGTAGAATAGATAAGGGAGAGCCAGTGGATGTGGTGTATTTGGACTTTCAGAAGGCTTTCGATAAGGTCCCGCATAAGAGATTAGCGTGCAAAATTAAGGTAAGCATGCAGGTGAAGCAGGCGGTTAAGAAGGCAAATGGTATGTTGGCCTTCATAGCGAGAGGATTCAAGTACTGGAGCAAGGATGTCTTGCTGCAGTTGTACAGGGCCTTGGTGAGACCACACCTTGAGTATTGTGTGCAGTTTTGGTCGCCTTATCTGAGGAAGGATGTTCTTGCCATGGAGGGAGTGCAGTGAAGATTCACCAGACTGATACCTGGGATGGCAGGAATGACGTATGAAGAAAGATTGGGTCGATTAGGCTTATATTCGCTAGAGTTTAGAAGAATGAGAGGGGATCTCATTGAAACTTATAAAATTCTAACAGGACAGGACAGACTAGATGCAGGAAGGATGTTCCTGATGGCGGGGGAGTCCAGAACCAGGGATCACAGTCTAAGGATAAGGGGTAAGCCATTTAGGACTGAGATGAGGAGGAATTTCTTCACCCAGAGATTGGTGAACCTGTGGAATTCTTTACCACAGAAGGCAGTTGAGGCCAATTCATTAAATATATTCAAGAAGGAGTTAGATATATTTCTTAAGGCTAAAGGGACCAAGGGATATGGGGAGAAAGCAGGGACAGGGTATTGAATTTGGATGATCAGCCACGATCTCATTAAATGGAGGAACAGGCTCGAGGGGCCGAATGGCCTACTCCTGCTCATATCTTCTATGTTTGTATGTTACAGAGATAGGGAGGGGCGAGGCCATGGAGGGATTTGAAAACAAGGATGAGAATTTTTAAATCGAGGCATTGATTAACCGGGAGCCAATGTAGGTCAGCGAGCACAGGGGTGACGGGTGAACGGGACTTGGTGAGAGTTAGGATACGGGCAACCAAGTTTTGGATGACCTCAAGTTTACGGAGGGTAGAACGTGGGAGGCCGGCCAGGAGTGCATTGGAATAGTCAAGTCTAGAGGTAACAAAGGCATAGATGAAAAAAAAATACTAAAAACCCCAAAACAGATTCTAAACCCAGGCTGACGTGGGGGAAAACAATCAGGGAAATTTCTCTCCGACCCATCATTTGGTGATCGAAACTAATCCAGGAGATAACTCTGGCCCTGAATTTCCTGCAGTACCAACCTTTTGTAAAAGGTGATCTCCGCCCCAGCCACAAAGAGGTCCAGCTCTCGCTTGAAGGAATAAATCTGATAATTTGTGGGAAAAATAAATAACCATGAAAGCTTTTAGATTGTTACAAACACCCAGCTGGTTTACTGATGTCCTTCCGGGAAGGGAGCCTGTCTTCCCTATCCAGTCTGGCCTATATGGGACTTCTGTCCCACACTATGAGGTTGACTTCTATTGCATTCAGGGCAACAACTATGGATTGGCAATAAAAATGTTGTGTTGCCCACATTCCACATCCCAAGAGCCAAACAAAAAAATTGAATTTCAAATGTTGAAGCAGCGAGCACAGCCAATCCTTGAACCTACACATGATATCACTTCGGCTTAATCACAGGAACTGATGGAGTCACTAACAACATAGGATGAAAAGGGAAATACACCTGAAAGGTGTAGGATGGATGGCAGGAAAGCAGAGCGTACGACTAAAGTCAGTCGCTCAGCAAGTCATACATGCAGGTAGGAAATTGTCAGTCGCCCTTCTCCATCATGTTGGTGATGAGATTGCTGAAACTGGCGGGGGGGGAAATAAAGAAAGAACTCGGCCAGTGGGTCGGTCAGCAGTACGGTGATGACAGTCAAACCAAAAGGTGTAGGGGAGTGAGGGTAAACATTCCATTTCGTCACCCATGATTACAGACTCCTAGCCGAGACCTTCCATCCACTAATGTTTACACTATAAGGGTGGTAGAGGCAGAAACCCTCATCGCATTTAGAAAGTACTTGGATGTGCACTTGAAGTGCCGTAACCTACAGGGCTACGGACCAAAAGCTAGAAAGTGGGATAAGGCTGGATAGCTCTTTTTCGGCCGGCGCAAACACGTTGGGCCGAATGGCCTCCTTCTGTGCCGTAAATTTCTCTGATTAACTGATTCTATGCTCGAACCTATACATTTGAATAAAGCAGTAGAGAGAGAACATTATGCAATGCAGGTGACAGAGGAAGTAAGGAGTGACTTACCCCTCCCCCTCAGCTTTGGCGCAAGGGCTAATCAATAATCTTGTGGTAAAGGGGCCTTTAGGGACAAGTGACCATAATATGATTGAATTTTACATTAAGTTTGAGAGTGATGTAGTCCAATCTGAAACTAAGGTCTTCAAGAGGAAACTACAAGGGTATGAGGGAGAAGTTGGACATGGTAGATTGGGAGACTACACTAAAAGGTATGAAGGTGGACATACAATGGCTAATATTCAAGAAAATATTGCATAATTTGCAACAAGCATATATTCCTCTAGGGCATAAAAACCCAAAAGGAAAAGTGATCCAACCATGGACAACAAAAGAAATTAAAGCTAGTATTAAGTCAAAGGAGGAAGCTTATAAAGTTGCCAGAAAAAGCAGTCACCCTGAGGATTGGGATCTTTTTAGAAATCAGCAAAGGGGGACCCAGAAATTGATAAAGAAAGGGAAAATGGAATATGAGCACAAACTAGCGAAAAATATAAAAACGGATTGTAAAAGCTTCTATAGGTATGTGAAAAGGAAAAGACTGGTGAAGGTAAATGTAGGTTCTTTACAGTCAGAGACGGGAGAATTTATAATGGGGAATGAGGAAATGGCAGAGAAATTAAATAAATACTTTGTTTCTGTCTTCACAGCGGAAGACACAAAAACCTCCCAGAAATACAAGAAAACCAAGGGTGTGACGAGAATGAGGAACTTAAAGAAATTATTATTAGTTAAAAAACAGTACTAGCAAAATTAATGGGACTAAAATTCGATAAATCCCAAGGGCCGGATGACCTATATCCTAGGGTTTTGAAAGAGGTGGCCATTGGGATAGTGGACGCATTGGTTGTCATCTTCTAAAATTCTATAGATTCTGGAACGGTCCCTGCAGATTGGAGGATAGCAAATGTAACCCCGCTATTTAAGAAAGGAGGGAGAGAGAAAATGGGGAACTACAGATCTGTTAGCCTCACATCAGTAGTTGGGAAAATGCTGGAATCTATTATAAAGGATGCAATAACTGGGCACTTAGAAACTAATAGTAAGATTGGACAGAGTCAACATGGATTTATGAAAGGGAAATCCTGTTTAACAAACCTATTGGAGTTCTTTGAGGATGTAACTAGTGGAGAAGACAAAGGGGAACCGGTAGATGTGGTGTATTTGGATTTTCAGAAGGCCTTCGATAAGGTCCCACACAAGAGGTTGGTGAACAAAATTAGGGCACATGGAATTGGGGGTAATATACTAGCATGGATTGCGAATTGGTTAACAGACAGAAAACAAAGAGTAGGGATAAACGGGTCTTTTTCAGGATGGCAGGCTGTGACTAGTGGGGTACCGCAAGGATCGGTGCTTGGGCCCCAGCTATTCACAATCTATATCAATGATTTGGAGGAGGGGACTAAATGTAACATTCCCAAATTTGCTGATGATACAAAGCTAGGTGGCAGTGTCAGTTGTGAAAAGGATGTGAAGAGGCTTCAAGGGGATCTCAACAGGCTCAGTGAATGGGCAAGAACATGGCAGATGGAATATAATGTGGATAAATGTGAAGTTATCCACTTTGGTAGAAAAAACAGAAAGGCAGAGTATTTCCAAAATGGTGAATGATTGGGGAATGCAGATGCTCAAAGGGACCTGAGTGTCCTTGTACATGAGTCACTGAAAGTTAATGTGCAGGTGCAGCAAGCCATTAGGAAGGCAAATGTTATGCTGGCCTTCATTACAAGAGGATTTGAGTACAGGAGTAAAGAATTCTTACTGCAATTATATAGGGCCTTGGTGAGACCACACCTGGAGTACTGTGTACAATTTGGTCTTCTTACCTAAGGAAGGATAGACTTGCCATAGAGGGAGTGCAACGAGATTGATTCCTGGGATGGCGGGTCTGTCGTATGAGAAGAGATTGAGTAAACTTGGCCTGTATTCTCTTGAATTCAAAAGAATGAGAGGGGATCTCATTGAAGCATACAAAATTATTACAGGGCTTGATAGGGTGGATGCTGGGAGAATGTTTCCCTTGGCTGGGGAGTCTAGAACCAGGGGCCACAGCCTCAGGATAAAGGGTAGGCCATTCAAGACTGAGATGAGAAGAAATTTCTTCCCACAGAGGGTGGTGACTCTTTGGAATTCTCTACCCCAGAGGGCTGTGGAGGCTCAGTCATTGGGTATATTCAAAACAGAAGTCGATAGATTTCTGACTAGTAAGGGCATCAAGGGATATGGCGATAGGGCTGGTTAATGGAATTGAGGCAGAAGATCAGCCATGATCTCATTGAATGGTAGAGCAGGCTCGAAGGGCTGAATGGCCTGCTCCTGCTCCTATTTCTTATGTTCTTATGTAAGTCAGACAGAGAAGACCCGCAGTGACCTAACCTGAGCCCGCCTGCACTTCTCAGTCCAGGCCATCTCCATAGACCCAAGGCATCCGGGTGCAGCACCGCCTCTTGGCAGGAACTATGGAAACGAGGGAGAAAATCCAACTGCTGCTGCAGGCCTGCGAGGCAGAACATTTTCGGTTCAAGACCCACTCCAGAGATTCGAGCACAAAATCCAGGCCTGACACTCCCAATGCACTGTCGGAGGTCCCATCTTTGGGTTGAGACGTTAAACCGAGGCCCCGTCTGCTCTCTCAGGTGGACGTAAAAGATCCCATGGCCACTATTTTGAGGAAGAGTAGGGGGAGTTCTCCCCGGTGTCCTGGGGCCAATATTTATCCCTCAACCAACATCACTAAAACAGATTATCTGATCATTATCACATTGCTGTTTGTGGGAGCTTGCTGTGCGCAAATTGGCTGCCACGTTACCTACATTACAACAGTGACTACACTTCAAAAAGTACTTCATTGGCTGTAATGCGCTTGTGAAAGATGCTATATCAATGCGGGTTCTTTCATTCTTTTTTCTTTCTCTCTTTCTCTCTTTCTTTCTCTCTCTTTCTCTCTCTCTTTCTTTCTCTCTCTCTTTGTTACTTTTTTCTTTCTCTCTTTCTCCTTCTCTTTCTTTCTCTTTCTTTCTCACTCTCTTTCTTTCTCTCTCTCTCTTTCTTTTCTCTTTCTTTCTCTCTTTCTTTCTTTCTCTCTTTCTCTCTCTTTCTCTCTTTCTTTCTCTCTCTTTCTCTCTCTCTTTCTTCCTTTCTTTTTCCTTCTTTCTCCACTGAAGGAGCACAAGACATTTTCCAATCTAAAATATACTGTACAAACGCAGGTTGCTGTTGCTTTCATTGATTATTAATGTCACTCCTCACTATTTCCAATGAATGTCGACCATTATAATGGAATAAAAGTGTGGCCTCTCTTTCTGATGACTGCATGTAAGCAAAGGGAGCTCTATCAGAGTGCATTAATAAACTGAAAACGACCTTCAATGCTACCGAACGTAACCAGGCAATATAGCTGAGTTATAACTCACCAACACATAGGCAAATGATCTGAAGCACAGCAGCTCATTGTAATAAAATCCTAATTATAGGAACCAAGAAAACCTCATCACCACCTCATTTCCAAACTGTGGCAATTTTACCAGTGCAGTGACAGGAATGCTCAAATAAAGCCAATTAAAGTCTTCAGACCAAGGAACATCTTCCTTATCTCAACAAAAAGCAGCTGAACTAGTCTTAAAAAGAGAATAAACCTTCATCAAAGACATTGGCCCAGAAATTTGACTCCGAGGCTTGCCGCGGGGGTAAGGATCGCGCGCGATATCACATACCGCGTCTGCCGTCCTTGTTTGCCCCCACAGGAACTTCGGGTCCTGGGCCTCTCCCTAGTGCCGGCGCGTGTCCCAGGGGTGCAGTTAGTGCGATGCGATCCCTGGGATCACGTGGGCCATGGAGAGCCAATGGCAGCAGACCATCTTCATTCATAGATTTGACAGGAGACCTGTCAAATCTGTGAATTGAAATCGGCCCCAAAAGAACAGCTAAACCTCAAACAAATTTTTTAAAAACCCATCACATTAATAAAATAACTATAGTTAAATAAATTAACCACTTTAAACAAAAATTTAAATTTTTGAAAAAAATTTAAAAAAAATTTAAAAGTTATAAAAATAAACTTACCTTTCTTTAAAGTCTCTAAAAAAGATAAACCTGTTGAAAAAAATTTAAAATTATACTTAATTAACTACTTACCTTGTTCAAAAGGGGTCTTATGCCTCCTTTTTACTTGTGTAGAATCTTCCATACTTACCCTTGCGTTGAAACCTGAAAAAAAACCTAAGTGTGCTGCGTGCGCGCAGCCTCTAGTGCGCACGCGGTTCACCTAGGAACTGCCCCCTTTGCCATGTAAGTCTTCTCCTTCTTAGGCAGTCCCTCGGAACCGAGGATGACTTGCTTCCACATTAAAAATGAGTTCCCAGGTGACTGATGAGTCCAGTGCGGGACCTACAGTCTCTGTCACAGGTGGGGCAGACGGTGGTTGAAGGAGCAGGTGGGTGGGGTGCTTGGGTTGACGTGCGCTCCTTGCGCTGCCTGCACTTGGTTTCCGCTTGCTCCCGGCGAAGAGTTAGTAGTTTGTTTGTTATAGGCAACTTCTTCAGTCACACATTAAATAGGTGGCGTTGTAACAGTGGTTCTCAGTAACCATCAGCTCATCTTAACATTTTTTGGCTTCAAGATTGTGTAGAGATAAATAAGAGTGGCCTGATTGGTTCTGACAGGCTCTAGCTCCACCTTCCAACTGATCTGATTGGTTCTGATAGGCTCCAGCCCCACCTTCCAATTGATCTGATTGGTTCTGGTTCTGACAGGCTCCAGCCCGACCTTCCAACTGATCTGATTGGTTCTGATAGCCTCCGGCCCCACCTTCCAAGTGATCTGATAGGTTGAGATTGACAGACAGTGAAAGAAGCTGATATTCTTTGAACAAGCTGAGCTATGGATTTCAAACGGTGACTCTCAACTTGGAACATTTACAGTTGGCCTCTGAGGCCATTCCTGATTGCTACTTGCTGGGATTGCCCACGCGTGGACAAGAAGCAGACATGGCTATGATGCTCCCGTGTTTAAATAGCATGCGAATGCTCACAGTCCAAGCTCACACATGACTGCTTGGCAGAGATGTGCTAACAATTAAATAACCGTACCCAAAGACGAGTCTAGTATGAACGGATTTAATTAAGAGTTAGAAAGTTGAGGGCTGATCTAATTGAGATGTTTAAAATGATTAAGGGATTCGGTAGGGTAGATACAGAGAAAGTATTCCCTCTGGTTGGGGTAACCCAGAGCAAAAGAGCACAATCTTAAAATTAGAGCCAGGCCATTCAGGGGTGAAATCAGGGAGCACTTTTCCACATGAAGGGTAATGGAAATCTACATCGGAATATAGGAACAGGAGCAGGCCACTCAGCCCCTCGAGTCTGTTCCACCAATCAATTAGATTATGGCTGACCTGTATCTTAACTCCATCTACCCGCCTTGGTTCCGTAACCCATAACACCCTTGGCGAGCAAAAATCTATCACTCTCAGTTTTGAAATTTTCAATTGACCCTCAGCCTCAAAAGGTTTTTGGGGGAGACGCCAATCTGGAACTCTCTCTCCTAAAAGGCTGCAATTGCTGGGTCAGTTGAAACATTCAAGTCTGAGATCGATCAAAACTGATCGCGCACATTAGCTGGTTGACGATGTTTTTTTTTTGGATGGTGGGTACTTTAAGATCGATGGCTTGCGCTGCTGTGAAAAGCTGGGCGTCACAACTAACTGGTAATACGGTCGTTTCTCGAAAGCTTTTTAATCATTTCCCTGATATTCAAGGACTGAATAATTGAAGTCATTGCTGCTGGGCGTGATTAGCGTCAGGGATATTGCATCTTCCTAATTATCAGCACTGCGCTGTTGTTGTGAGAGGAGTCACTCAAACTGAACTGTCAGCACAGTATGGCGATGAAGAGTGTGCCTAATGCAAAGCCACTGGAATTACCGCGCAGGAATACAGCTTGCTCACTGGATGTCCTAGCTTTCAAAACGTGGCTTTCATTCCAACAACAAGTTTAAACATTGACCATTTTAACTGCGCTTTTTGTGTGGTCGAGGAACACAAAACGCATTTCTCGCCACCCCCATTTTGTTACCAGATTTGAGTGGGCTGCTACAGACACAATGAGCTCATGAAGAAGGGCTTGCCTTAGTACCTTATCGCACCCCATCGATAACAAGAGAGGTCCACATACACTTTGAAGTGCGAGATGCGTCGCTGTGTGGGGAGACTTGGTGTCAAAAACAGAAAGGCAGACTATTATCTGAATGGCAATAGATTGGGAGAAGGGGAAGTGCAACGAGACCTGGGTGTCCTTGTGCACCAGTCGCTGAAGGTAAGCATGCAGGTGCAGCAGGCGGTGAAGAAGGCAAATGGTATGTTGGCCTTCATAGCGAAAAGGTTTGAGTATAGGAACAGGGATGTCCTGCTGCAGTTGTACAGGGCCTTGGTGAGACCACACCTTGAGTACTGTGTGCAGTTTTGGTCGCCTTATCTGAGGAAGGATGTTCTTGCCATGGAAGGAGTTCAGTGAAGATTCACAAGGCTGATACCTGGGATGGCAGGAATGACATATGAGGAGAGATTGGGTCGATTGGGCTTATACTCGCTGGAGTTTAGAAGAATGAGAGGGGATCTCATCGAAACATATAAAATTCTGACAGGTCTGGACAAGCTAGATGCAGGAAGAATGTTCACGATGGTCGGAGAGTCCAGAACCAGGGGTCATAATCTAAGGATAACGGGTAAGCCATTTAGGAAAGAAATGAGGAAGAATTTCTTCTCCCAGAGAGTGGTGAACCTGTGGAATTCTCTACCTCAGAAGGTAGTTGAGGCCAAGTCATTGAATATATTCAAGAATGAGTTAGATATATTTCTTAAAGCTGAAGGTATCAAGGGATATGGGGAGAAGGCAGGTACAGGGTACTGAGTTTGGATGATCAGCCATGATCTCATCGAATGGCGGAGCAGGCTCGAGGGGCCGAATGGCCTACTCCTGCTCCTATCTTCTATGTTTCTATTACTTGCACACAGCAAGATCCCACAAAGAGCAATGAGAGGAGAAGAGGCCATCTGCTTTTGATGATTTGGTTGAGGACGGGGGGGGAATGCTGGCCAGGAGACCGGTAGAACCCTCTGTCCCGTCGCAGGTGCTGTCTTTTCGGATGAGTCATTAAACTGAGGCCTCGTCTGCTCGATCAGGTGGCTATTTTGAAGAAGAGCAGGGGAGGTTTTCCCCCCCCTGGCCGATATTTATCCTTCAACCAACATCATTAAAGCTGGCCATTATCATTATCACAATCTGTTTTCATTTTCATTTTCGGGGATGTGGGCCTCGCTGGCAAGGCCGGCATTCATTGCCCATCCCTCGTTGCCCTGAGAAGATGGCGGTGGGGGCCGCCTCCTTGAACCGATGCATGTAGCAGTTTGATACAACTGAGTGGCTTGCTGGACAACTTCAGAGGGGTATTTAAAGAGCCAACCAGGTTGGTGCGGGGCTGGAGTCACATATATACCAGACCGGGTAATGACGGCAGGTTTCCTTCCCTAAAGGACATCAGTGAATCAGTTGGGTTTTTACAACAATCCAACAGCTTCATGCTCACTTTTACTGATACCAGCTTTGTATATCCAGATCTATTGTTAACTGAATTCGGATTCCCTAATTGCCACAGTGGGATTCAGACTCACGCTCCCTGGATTAAGGGTAAATCTGTAACAGGGGGTTAGAGGAGATTTTACTCGATGGATGAGATAAGATTGGCCAATGTCTTACTCTTTGACTCGCCAATACCTATCAATACCCGGCCAGCCTCCCACATTCTACCTGACGTAAACTTGAGGCCTGTAAAATTTCCAAAATTTGCAGATCCCCAAAAAAATATCGAAAGGAAAAAAATAAGGACTTTGGAACTTTAAAGGAAACGTGCCTGGACATGTCCGGCACGTGGATTGTCTGGGAATCCAAAGCCCAGCAAACATTAACATTTGGACAATAGGCCCTGGGAAAAGGCCGCCCCACCCAAAACACAGAGCCCATAGGAATGCTAGGCCCAGCAAGGAACCCAAAGCAGGAGAACAATGCAAGCTTCCATGGAACAACAGCGCAACAGGATGTAAGCCATTTGATTTGGTTTAGCACAGTTGAAAGCCCATCAAAATTTAACAAGACAATGAACAGGCCTCACCTGAAAACTCACTGCATTACGAAACCAGTTTTCGTGAGGAGTTTTGGGGGGGTTGGTGGGGGGGCGAAAAAGGACTATATCTGCAGCAGGACCCAAGAGCTCTCTCTCTTTTGACTCGCCGACCACGCTGGAACGCTCCCTCTCAGCACTGCCCAGAAGCCACATGGTAAAGGAAGACATTCGATGACCAGAATCACCATCGACTTACCTGGCTGGATTTCGTACTGTTAATACCCCTGTTTGGTGAGCATTATCCCTGATCTCCTGAAACCGAAACCTAGCTAGAAGTGGGATTTTTGGGAGGGATAAAGGTTTTTTTTTCCTTGTATACTGTCATTTTTCCCTCGCCTGTAACCGTGTGTTCCCCAAACCTGTTTAAGTGTGAAGTGTGTTTAAGTTTGTTACCTTTTAATTTTAATAAAAGTTATAGTTCTTTTCATCGGAACCTGTTGTCTACTGCATCTTTATTCACAACCTCTAAATAAGTCCAAGTTTTGAACCTGGGGCGTGGGAGCGATTCGAACCGCTCACTGAGTCAGGGGAAAGGCTGACTCCTACCACAGCCACTCCCTACAGGCCATCCAAAACTCGGCTGCCCGTGTCCTAACTTGCACCAAGTCCCGTTCGCCCATCACCCCCTGTGCTCGTTGACCTACATTGACTCCCGGTTAAGCAGCGCCTCGATTTCAAAATTCTCATCCTTGTTTTCCAATCCCTCCATGGCCTCGCCCCTTCCTATCTCTGTAATCTCCTTCAGCCCCACAACCCTCCCTAGATATCTGCGCTCCTCTAATTCTGCCCTCTTGAGCATCCCTGATTATAATCGCTCAACCTTTGGTGGCCGTGCCTTCTGTTGCCTGGGCCCTAAGCTCTGGAATTCCCTCCCTAAACCTCTCCGCCTCGCTACCTCTCTCTCCTTCTTTAAGACGCTCCTTAAAACCTACCTCTTTGACCAAGCTTTCGGTCACCTGCCCTAATTTATCCTTATGTGGCTCGGTGTCAAATTTTTGTCTTAAAATACTCCTGTGCACCCTCTTGGGACATTAAAGGCGCTATATAAATACAAGTTGTTGTTGTTGTTATTGTTGCGATCTTGTCCATCATCAAATCAAGATTTCAGGTCTGGACGAACCATCAATGCTGAAGTAGGTTTAGCTGGAAGGATGCATTGGGAATTCTGTTCACCTTTTGGCAAACCAGCCCAAGATTTTTTCAGCTGCTACAAGGTTCAAATCTTTCTAGCCGTCTCCGGTAAACAAAAGAAAAACCTGAGGACAGCAAGTTGATGCCAGCCGACAATTTAAAAAAGAAAATAGCCCATCAAAGCTCCACCGCCAAGTATTGATCAGCTTGTGGCGCCAATAAGAGTCTCCTTCATGCTTTGCTAAGAGGAAGCCGCTTCATCTCTGTCACTTTTCCCCTCGGTCAGGAGACTTAAGCGGCGACTGAGTGGGGATCAAGAGGCGCCTGCCACCAGCTCTTTCATCTTCACTGTGTCAAAGAAGGTCAGGTCTTTAGAACATCTCTTTCATCGGCAATCAGTGAGGAAGGCGTGGGTGCATTTTGAGTGCTGTTCTTTTGTACTTCAGAGCAAGCAGACCAGACGTCTCCTCTTTGCAAAGTTTACTAAGGGTCACGTGTTAAAATAGTTTCAGCCATTAGTGCACACAAGTATACGTGGTTGACACCAAATAGCACAGATTGTTTGACAGCCTCAATCACGACAGTAGTGCAGTGGCTATGTGCAGAGGGGATGTGGTCAAGTCCCACTAGGCAAGTTAATTCAATAAATCTGGTCATATGTGGGCTGGCACCAGTAAATAAAAGGACTATAAGAACCATTAAAGCAGAAACCCAACCGGTTTACTAATGTGCTTCAAGGAAGGGAATTTGTCACTCTGTCCAGTCTGATCTACACTCGACTCCAGTCCGACCCTACATAAGAACATAAGAAATAGGAGCTGGAGTCGGCCATTTGGCCCCTCGAGCCTGCTCCGCCATTCAATAAGATCATGGCTGATCTTCTAACTCAACGCCACCTGCCCGCACTATCCCCGAATCGCTTAATTCCCTTTGTTCCCAAAAATCTATCGATCTCTGTCTTGAATATACTCAATGACTGAGCACTCACAGCCCTCTGGGGTAGAGAATTCCAAAGATTCACAACCCTTTGAGTGAAGAAATTTCTCCTCATCTCAGTCCTAAATGGCCGACCCCTTATTCTGTGACTGTGACCCCATGTTCTAGATTCTCCAGCCAGGGGAAACATTTTCTCAGCATTAACCCTGTCAAGCCCCTTAAGAATTTATATGTTTCAATTAGATCGCCTCTCATTGTTCTAAACTCTAAGGAATATAGGCCTAGTCTACTCAATCTCTCCTCATAGGGCAATCCCCTCATCCCAGGAACCAGTCTAGTGAACCTTTGCTGCACTCCCTCTAAGGCAAGTATGTCCTTCCTTAGGTAAGGAGACCAGAACTGTACACAGTACTCCAGGTGTGGTCTCACCAGTGCCCTGTATAACTGTGGTAAGACTTCTTTACTCTTATACTCTAATCCCTGTACCTGCATGTTAACTTTCTGTGATTCATGTACAAGGACACCCAGGTCCCTCTGGGTGCAAAAATGTCACAGTCTCTCACCATTCAAATAATATTCTGCTTTTTTGTTTTTCCTACCAAAGTGGATAACTTCACACTTCCCCACATTGTATTCCATTTGCCATGTTCTTGCCCACTCAGTCAACCTGTCCATATCTCTCTACAGCCTCTTTGCATCCTCCTCACAGCTTACTTTCCCACCTAACTTTGTATCATCAGCAAACTTGGATACATTACACTCAGTCCCTTCATCTAAGTCATTGATATAGATTGTAAATAGCTGAGACCCAAACACTGATCCTTGCGGTACACGGTAGACTCAATGCTTTCTGAAGTGACCTGGCAAAGTTGTAGACAGCCATTGCCATGCAAGGAGGAAGCCGACATCCCAGTCCGGCCCTTAACGCTCTCTGAACTGGCCTAGTAAACCACTCAGTTGTAGACAACCATTATTACCCAAGGAGAAGGCCCATGTAAGACGTGCGGAATTACCCCTCGCCCCGTCCAACAGGTTATAGAGTTCAGACTTGAGACTTATGAGAAATTACACCAGACACACCGGTTCTGTCTTTAACCTTTTATTGTTTCTAAGACAGATTCAAAACCCCAACCACTATTCGAGCAATTCACCAATAATATTACAGGAAATCATTAATACAACCACCCGCCGATAATCTGTCCAGGGTTGATTGTCGGCCCTCGTAAGCGAAAAGACTGGCCAGGCCCCTCCTTCCAACTGCAGCCTGATCCTCGTAGGCGAGATGACTGGCCAAACCACCTTCTTCCGACTGCAGTGCTGATATTCTTTAGCCACTGTGTTTTATATAGTTTTCCTTGTCTTTTGCAGTAAGTCAATCATTCAGAGGTAGTGAAATGTTCCTCTAATGTTCGGTCTGAGCTGTTTGAGCTGTCAAACGTTCACATTAACACATCCTGTGTCGCTATCCATTAGTTGTCTTTATCACAGCCCAAAATTGTTCATTCACTCCTAAAGTTTACAAAAGTGGCAGAAAACCACTGGGTTAGGTTGATGAGTTACGTCGTATTCTGCATTTCAAAACTTCAAAGGTTTGACTTCTCCCCTTTGACCTCTGAAAAGTCATCAGAGACACCATGGGGGAAAAATTCAGCTGCTTGCGCCTCCCGTTAGCGCCTTAAGAGGGCGCTAATGGGGCGTAAAGCAGCTAACGCCCAGGCGCAGCGCCGCCCACGCCTCCCGAAAAATTTAGTGGGAGGTTAGCGGCGGCGGCAGCCGGTAGCGCCCTGTGGTGCTGCACCGCCGGCGATGACGTCATCGCCGTGCGCAGCACCCCGCTCGCGCCCCGGCCGTGATCTTCAGTCGCGCCCCCTGATTTACCGCCAGACGCTATGTCCGACGGGTTCAGGGAGGCGTACGTGCGGCCGGGGCGGCGATATTTAAAGCGGAGGTGGCAGGCGGCCATTTTTGTTGCTGGCCGCCTGCCAGCACCTGCCCCCGGCCCCCGTGAAGCCCCCCCACCATGAAGTGCCGGCTGCGCTCCAAGAGCCCGGCACTTCTCTTGAGTGCCGGGCTCTTTTGCCGGCACTCCCGATCCCTGGGGGCCCAGCTGGGCCCCGGTTCGCGCTGCGCAGGGTCCCTCCCCTTTAAGAAGGGGAGGAAGGCCTGCAATACCGCGGCGCGACGTGCCGCAGCGCGTGGCGCTGCGGCACGTAGCACCAGGATATTCACTCGCAGCGCCCCAAGAGGGATGCGGGCTGCTTCCAGTTGCGCCCCGCTTCCCTCTTGGGGCGCAACCACTGAAGTTCCGGCGCGGGGCCGCTAATTTTTTCGGGGCGCTAAAAGTCGCGCCCCGGCGAGGTTAGCGCCCCAAATGGGGCGCGACTCAATTTTTACCCCCATGTCTGCAAAACTAAGGGGGTTTGTTTATCTCTGTTGTCTATCAAAGCAAATTCCATGTCGCCTTATCAGTGACAACTCAATATTTCACTTTGAAAAAAAACCTTTTGGCCTGGCAAAGCATTTCAATGTATATCGAAATTAAAAATTAAGAATTAAGGGTCTGTGTATGTCTACACCCATCACCACCACCCTCTCAGTGCAACTAGGGAAGGGCTATAAAAGCTGGCCTTGCCAATGTTTTGATTGTCGTGTCACGTCGGGTCTCCGCCTCTTGCGGAGTTACAGGGGCAGTCCAGGAGAAACTCCATGAAACTTCAAGGCCTTATATGCTTCCAATTCTTTTTACAGAGAATAATGGTAAAAGGAGTTGAGGTTAAACATTAAGCTGCATCTTGAGTGCTTCCTCCTATTGGAATTTCAGAAGGAAAGAAAAGAAGGAACTTGCCAATTGCAGCTAATTAATTACTTTTGTAGTGTTGTCACTGTTGTAATGTAGACAAATGCAGCAACCCATTAGTGCACAGCAAGCTCCCACAAACAGCAAATAAATGAGTAATGAGATAATCTGTTTCTGGTGGTGCTGATTGAATAGTGCCATGGAATCTTTTACGTTCACCTGAGAAGGCAGACAGTTGTAATGTAGACAAATGCAGCAACCCATTAGTCTATAGCAAGCTCCCACAAACAACAAATAAATGAGTAATGAGATAATCTGTTTCTGATGGTGCTGGTTGAATAGTGCCATGGAATCTTTTACGTTCACCTGAGAAGGCAGACAGGGCCTTGTATTAATATCTCATCAGCCTTGGATGAGCTGTAATCTCCTCCAATTAAACAGTGGGAAGATTGAAGCCATAGTCTTCGGCCCCCGCCACAAACTCTGCTCCCTGGCCACCGGTTCCGTGCCCTACCCCAGCCATTGTCTGAGGCTGAACCAAACTGTTCGCAATCTTGGCATCCTATTCGCCCCTCAACTGAGCCTCCGACCTCATATATTCCCCGTCACGTGCACCTTCGTACTGTTGCTCTCCTACGCCCCTGCCTCAGCCATTGGGCGCTGATACCCTCATCCAGGCCTTTGTCACCTCCAGATTCTACGATTCCAAAGCTCTCCTGGCCGGCCTCCAAAACTCTGCTGCCTACATCCTATCCCATTCCACATCCCAGTCACCTAACACTTGTTTCCTTACTGAGCTACATGGGCTCCCAGTCACTCAATGCCCCCAATTTACAGTTCACAACTCATACGAACATTCCTCCCTGGCCTCGCCCCTCCCTATCTCTGTAACCTCCTCCAGCCCTACAACACCACCCCACCCCCCACTGGACCTCTGTGCCTCCCCTCACCCTACCATTGGCGCCCATGCCTTCGGGAGTCTCGGCCCAATTTCTGGAATTTCTTCCCTGACCCCCTCCACCTCCCTCTCCGCCTTTCAGACCCCCCCCTCTTTGAGGTTACCTGTCCCAATAAGCCCTTTGGCTCTGCATGTCCCATTTCCCCCTCCCCATTTTGAGGGGGAATCTCTGGGAGAGTTACAGGCTTTTCCCCAGGACTTCCACACATTCCGCTCTTGGTAGATCTGGTCAGAACTCATGCCAGCTGAGAATTGGCGTGAGACTGACTGAGGACTTTAGAAAAGCCCTAAACCATTACTGGACTAAGGTAACAAGTCTATGGAGGGGAGAGTCTGCAGGGATGAAGGCTCTGCTGGCAGTGGATGTTTCCTTTGGCTATTTAGGGCTAGAGATTGGGCTCCTTTGCGCCTCCCGTTAGCACCTCTGGGGGGCGCTAATGGGGGCGCAAATGGGTTTGCGATCGGGTGCGGCGATATCAACGCCTCCCGCTAAATTGGGTGGGAGCTTTGCGGCAGCGGTAAGACATTGCGCCCCGATCTCCTGCGCCTGGAGATCGTGACGTCATTGCCGTGCGCAGCGCCCCGGTAGCGCCCCGGATGAAAAATTCCCTCTCGCCCCCCTGCTTGTGCGCCTGCCGGTAACAACGACAGGTAGAGGAGGCGGCTTTCAGTCCGATGTCCACTGGAGGAGCGCTATTTAAAGGCGTCCACTTCCGGCTTAGTGTTCGTCAGCCAAGAATGCTGCGTTGTTAGATTCACACAGCCAAAGAGGCCTTTTGACCGATTTGAGCATTTTGCATTTTAACGAGTGTTGTGGCACATAAAGGGGTAGAAATTAGGTCGCGCCCCATTTGGGGCGCAAATATCGTCTGGACGCAAATATTAGCGCCTGGCGCTAATTATCGGCACTGACTGGAAACTTCACTTTTACCGCCCCGGGAGGTGAGTGGAGCGCTAAAGCAGGCGCTGCACACCTGTCTTAAGGCGCAAAGGCCAAGGAGTGAGGCGCTAACTCAGAGCGATGGCGAAGCTCATGTAATGTCAGTCAGCAATGGAACACACACACAATGGCACGGGCCAGTTCTTAAAGGGGATGGTTAATCTTGCTTTCCATCCACATCCTGTTCATTGCAGCCTTGAATCTTGGCCTGGAGAGACTTGCACATCAAATGTGCTGGAAATAACAATGGAGAGTACCAGGCAAAGAGCTCAGAGTGCAGCTCCCACAGTCTCTGCTAAATCGATACAAGGAATGGCAAATCAAAATGAACCTGCAAAGTGCTGCTCAGTACCCAAAACTCCTTCCCGCAACGTTGAATCTCTCCAGAAGTCTCTCCCTCTCTCTCTCAGAATGCGTAGTTCAAAAATGCCACCAACAATAAAAGACAGGAAGAGGCCCCCTTTAAATAGCGCCCCCCCCAGCCCCACAGCGTTCTTCAGTTTCATTGAGGGGAGATTTGAAAGTGCAATATTTGTATCCTTTCATGGGGGTTGTACCGGCACTGGACCTCGCCCTCCAGCATCAATGTCAGAGGCAACTGAGGCACAGAGAAAGAGTGCAACATGTGGCCAGAGGTAGGAGGGCCAACAGGGCTCTCAGCAGGAGGCCTTACCCACCCAGGGTATTCCGGCAGCAGTTCTCCTGCATGAATTTCACAGAGGACCAGTGAGTTAGAAGGCTCCGCTTCAGCAAGGACATGGTCACAGAGCTCTGCCACCTCCTGCAGCCAGACCTCGAGCCTCAGATCAGTCCACCACGGCTCTCTCAGTGGCAGTCAAGGTCACCGTCACCCTCAATTTCTATGCCAGCGGATCATTCCAGTGTGCGGCAGATCTCCCAGTATGCCGTCCATTGCTTCATCTGCCAGGTCACAGATGCTCTGTACAGAAGGAGAAGGGACTACATTTCCTTCCCCATGACCAGAGAGAAGCAGCGCGAGCGTGCATGTGGCTTTGCCAGGATAGCGGGCTTCCCCATGGTGCAGGGCGCCATTGACTGCACCCATGTCGCTTTGCAGGCACTCATAACAATCCTGAGGTATTCCGTAACCACAAAGGCTACCACTCACTTAATGTGCGACCACACACGGCGAAGCCTGACCATCAATGACCACTATCCTGGCAGCAGCCACGATGCCTTCATCCTGCGCCAGCTCTGTTCCAGCCACCACATCAAGCTCGCGGCTGGTTGCTGGGAGAGAAGGGCTATCCGCTCTCCACCTGGCTCATGATTGCCCTCCGCAACCCCAGCGCTCCTGCACAGCACTCATATAATGAGAGACCTGCTGCCACCAGGAACGTCATTGAGCAGACCATCAGCCTGCTCAAGCAACGGTTCCACTGCCTTGACCGCTCGGGAGGAGCCCTCCAGTACTCGGCTGAGCGGGTGTGACTTTTCGTCGTCGTCTGCTGCATGCTGCACAACTTGGCCATCATGAGGGGGAAGCCATTGCCACCAGGCATAGCCGCACCACCTCAGGAGGACGAGGACGAGGAGGAGGAGGAAGAAGAGGAGCAGGAGGACCAGAAGGACAAACAGCAGCGACGGAGGAGGCAGCCACTCAATCGGCCGTTCTGCAAGGTCGCCTCTTCAGACTTCATTTCCAGTGACTTCGAGTCCTCGTTCCGGTTGCTGAGCACGTCGCCATCATTCCATCACTTTGTGATTCCACACCACACCCCAGAACTGAAATGAGACACAGCACCAAATCTGCAACATTCCAGTAATAAATTTATCAAAAACCATTAACCACATGTATACAACAACAATATTGACGAATCACTCTTGTGCAAACCCTTGCCTTCCCTCTTTTCAGTCTCCTTTCCTAATCCAGTGCTCCTATGTAGTGTCTCCCCAGTGGCTGCAGCACCGGCTGATGGAAGGCTGCTGAGTGTCCGTGCGGGAGACTTCAGATGCCCTTGCAGGACGCCCTCGATCAGCTCTGGGCCTGGAAGGCCCGGCTGCAGACTGCACCACCTCAGGATGGGCGGCAGCAGTCTGAGCAACAAGTGCAATGGCGGAGTGGCAGCGGTGGGAGCAGGAATGCTGTCATCCTGCTCCACTGACCCACTCCCACTCCCACTCCCCCGGGGCAGCACCTCAGCATCCCTAGCAATCTGCTGGAGCACAGATTGCTGGCCTGCTGCGACACCGTGAAAGCCCCGGTTGACAGTGGTGGACCCAGCCACGATGGCAGCAGTCAGAGCTTTTGTGGCATCAAGCTGAGACTGCATGAGAGCAGTCTGAGATTGGATGGCAGCAACCATTGACTGCATTACAGCATTAAGACGTTGGCCGCGATTTTATCAATGGAGGCGGGTTGGGTGCTGGTCAGGTGGTTTCCGGCTTCCAGTCCCGCCCTCAGCTGCATCCGGCCCACAGACGTGATTTTGCCTTGATTGACCTTAATAAGCCCGCCCTGTGGGCTTGCCGGCCAATTAAGAGGAAGCGGGTCAGATGACGTCATCTGATGATGCGTCATCAGCCGATTTCCTTAAAGGGACCATGCACAATTTTATTTTGACAGTTGATTTCTCAGTGTTTGACAGCATTGAGGTGTTGACAATCACTGCACAAAGGTGAACTCTTGCACCCAGGCTCTCCAATGACTCCCTCCATAGGCTGGAATAGATGGAAGCTGCAGGTGAGGTGACAGAAGCGATCTGTCACTGGTGAGAGAGGTTCTCCCAGTGAAGTGGCACTGGACATGGATTTAAAAACT
This sequence comes from Squalus acanthias, assembly GCA_030390025.1. Lineage (NCBI taxonomy): Eukaryota > Metazoa > Chordata > Chondrichthyes > Squaliformes > Squalidae > Squalus > Squalus acanthias. Next base: position 255,927,873 of record CM059425.1, read on the forward strand.
TGCCACCTAAAGAAAAGTGTAAATGTATTAAAAATGCAGTTCCCAACATTTTCTTTCCTCTGAGACTCACCATGTGCAACATTGGATCCTTCACACCACTTCTGCAGCTGTCATCAATCCACAAACATTACAGCAGACTCACAACACACCACACTTACCTGGCGTGGTGTCCGGACGTCGGGAAACCCAAGCCAGAAGCAGCAAAATTCAAAAATAGGCTGACAACTACTGGCAACTACCTATTAATAGGCAGGTAATTGCCTTTAATCCTCTTCCCGCCGCTAGGTGTCGGGTCCATTCGCAAATCGGGGACCCGACGCTTGGGAAAGTTGTTTGGAGGCGGGTTGACGGCGGGATCGCAACCTGCCGTCAATCAAAATGATTTTAACCTTTGACCCGCCTCCAAACCCGCCCTCAGAGCACCGGCAAAATTGCGGCCGTTGAGTGGCTTCCGCCTGTGCTGCAATGGATGCTGCCACATCGCCCATGACACGCAGCATCAGGTCGGGGTCCCCATGGTCTCTCTGGGAGTCCACCATCCTTTGCAGACTGCAAAGGATGGGCTCCATGGTGTGCGCAGAGCTCTGTGCAATGTTGGAGGCGGACTCCTCCACGCTCCTTACCGTTACCGAGAGGCTCTCAGGCACCCTTGCCATTGCACCTATCATCTCCGTGTGCATGCCCATCATCCTTCTTGTGAATGCCCCCCCATCGAGGTCCTCATCTGAGTCCTCCGCAGCAGAACTCGCGCGCGAACTCGCCCTCCAGGGAGCTGGCTCCCGAGCTACCCTTTCCGCCTGGCCTTGCTGCAGCCCATTCGTCCCTGGTGCAGACCCTCTACTAAACTTGCCTCTAAAGATTGCATAGTGCCAGTATATGAGGTGGTGTCTGCGGGTGAGAGATGCAGTGATGCGGTGCTTTGCTTCTCCTCCTCTTCTCCTTCCTCACTCTCAGTGGGAGGCTCAGGGACAGGCTGGTCATCTGGTTGCTGATTATCTGAAAGCATAAAGGCACAAGACTCGCATTAAGGTGAGGGCAGGGGGGCAGGAATGGAGCAAGGAATGCAGACATTCTCAGGAGGTGGAAAGTGGGAAAGGCTTGTGGTGTGAGGGGGAAGTGAGATGAGAGAAGGAGAGGGGCTGAAGATACCGTTTTTGCCCCCAAGGGGGTCGACGTCGCCGAGGGCCACAGCGCCCACCACCTGCTGCCCAATGAGTCGCAGCACTCGCTCCTCCAGGTCTGAGAGCTGCTGGAGCTGTGCATCACCCCTGCCTGTTCTCTGCTGCTCCCTCCTATTGAGGGCCATCTTGGACTGCAAGAGAAACAAATGTGTGTGAGTCAGAGTCCAGCTATGTGTTTGGGAGATATGCCTGCCGTCGTTGAATAGCTGTGATTGTAGGCAAGGCGTGAGATGTGGATGTGAGTTTGAGTAGGTGCAGATGCTTGGTGGGTGAATGGCGGCGGTGTGGTTTTATTGCGCAGTGTGCACAGACTGAGGTTCAGATGCTGGTATGTAGGAGCTGTTGAAGCATGCACTCACCTTGACCACCCGACTGAGGTAGTTGAATTTCTTCCGGCACTGTGTCAGGCTGCGTTCCACCTCACTACTGGCCGAGACCTCCTGGGCCACTTCCCTCCACATTGCCCTGAAGACCTGAGGCGATGGCCTCCTTCCAGTACTCGGGAACAGCACTGCCCTCCTTCGCTTTGCTCCACTCCCGCCGCCAATGCCACGTCTGTGAACCGACGAGCTCTCTCCCTGGCAGTGGGAACAGCCATAGCCATCAGGGGATTCACTTGCTCGCAGGTCGCCTCAAAGCCAGCAATGCTGAAAATGAGCATCTGCACAATGATGCAAACCTGCCCTTTAAGAGCTGGAAGGAACCAGTGTGAAGGATCATTGCTGAATGCATTGCGCTTGAAATTCATTAGCGCTCTGCTGGTAGCGTCCCACTGAGGTCATTAGTGCTTGATTTAGCGCCTCACTTCATTCCTGGAGCGCTAACACCCAATTTTGTAGAAGCTCACAATCCTTAGTGCCTGGCGCTAAATTTTCAAAATTTTGAAAGTTAGCGCCCCAAACAGGGCGATACCCAATTTCACCCCTTAAGTTGCTTCGTCCCGGAAGGGTCTGGAGCACCTCAAGAGGAGCGGCTATGAGCACAGAGAGCCTATCACAGGAAGGAGCAGCTTGGCTCAGGATGTTAGTACTCTTGGTTTCTGAGCTAACCGAGTGCCAGTTCATATCTCACCCCAAGAGTTGAACACGTTCTTTAGGTTGACACTCCAGGGAGAGCGCACCCTACCGTTAGAGGGAGGCCATTCAGGGGTGATGTCAGGAAGCACATCTTGACACAAAGGGGAGTGGAAACCTGGAACTCTCTCCCCCCAAAATCCTGTGGATGCTGGGGGACAATAGGAGCTTTCAAGACTGAGATCGATAGGCCTTTTCTTAGGTAAGGGTATCAACGAGTATGGAACAAATGCGGGTAAATGGAGTCGAGGAACAGATCAGCAGGCTTGAGGGGCTGAATGGCCTCGTCCTGTTCCTAATGTTCTTATGTTTAAACAAAGATCGTAGTAAATCCTTTCAAACAAATTATGAGCAAAAACCAGTTGCAGATTATTATACAGCCATGATCTTATTGAATGGTGGAGCAGGCTCGAGGGGCCAAATGGCCGACTCCTGCTCCTATTTCTTATGTTCTTATGTTCTTAAATGTATTCCGGGCTAGGAACAATTGCAAAAATACTAAATGATAAGGTGACCTTGGCTTGTTAGTAAGTCAACATTACACTGCAAACAAACTGCTTGAAGTTGAGTTGAGCTCAATTATTCCCAATGTAATTATTATTCACACAATTTTATTTAATAACTTAAACAACTGTGCTGACTGCTAAACTGCCAGGATTGTTACAAAGTCTTTCCTGATGAAAATGGTATTGCTTTTCATTTTTCAATCAGGTACGGTGAAGAAGGTCTTATAATCTCTGGAGGTTTTTTTTTTGAAGATTGAATATTTCAGTGTTATCCTTTGAATTTGCAGCTTGCCAAATTTATTCGAGACCGAGATAATTGTTCTTCAACCTTCACTTCCTAGAATCCGCAGTATAAGAGGGAAATCATTCAGCTCATCGAGTCTTTGCTGGAATAAAAACAGAAAATGCTGGAAACACTCAACGGGTCAGGCAGCATCTGTGGAGAGAGAAAAAACAGAGTTAACGTTTCAGGTCGATGACCCTTCGTCAGAACTCAGTAAATTAAACAGCTGCGCTGACTATTAAACTGCTAAGATTTTTGGCGCTAGCTCTTTAACTGGACCTATTTACAGGAACACAGAAGTAGGCCATTCAGCCCGCCTGACAGAGCAGCACTCCCGCAGCACTGCACTGGGAGTGTCAGCGTGGATTTAGTGCTTCAGGGGGAAAAAATTGGGTTGGTTGGCGCCTCTTGTTAGCGCCCCCGGGGGGCGAAATTCAGCGGGAGGTTAGCGGCGGTGATAGCCAGTAGCGCCCTGCGCCGCTGCTGCGCTGGCGATGATATCATCGCCGTGCGCAGCGCCCCGCTTGCGCCCTGGTCACAATCTTCCCTCGCGCCCCCTGACCTAGCACCGCACGATATGTGCGACAGGATCAGGGAGGCGGTTTGGCAGCGGCGGCGCAAGTTAAAGGGCAGGTGTCGGGCGGCCATTTTTATTTCGGCCGACTGCCAGCACCTGCCCCCTTTCGCTTTTGTATGGGGGGTGCCGGCCGCGATCGCTCAGCCCGGCGCTCCTCTTAAGTGCCGGGCTGTTTTCACGGCACCCCCCTCCCTGTTGGTCCGGCAGGACCCCGGTGCGCGCAATGACGCGGCGCTATGTGCCGCCGCACGTGACGCTGCGGCACGTAGCACCGTGAAATTCAGTAGTAGCGCCCCAAGCAGGAGGTGGAGCGCTTTCCAGTAGTGCCCCACCTCCTGCTTGGGGCGCTACTACTGCGTTTACAATGGCGGGGGTTGGGGGGGCACTAACTTGTTCGGGGCGCTGGTGACTTTCGTGCTCCAAAATGGGCGCCACCCAATTTTTCCCCCTAAGTCTTTGGAGTGAGACTTGAACCCATCTAAAAAGGCAAGAGTGCTCCACCTGAGCCAAGTCTGACACTAGAATGGCAAGACCGGTCGAATAGTTAATAAATAGTGAACAAAACTTAAAATCATGTACTGGAAAACTAATTAATAAACTTTTTCAGGAGATTAGCTGACCCCTACTTACTAGTCAACCAGTGTGAAAATATTATACAGAATTAACTGCTCAGACCTTGAGTTACATTTTGTCTCAGTGAATATGAGTATCGCAAGTAATTTTGGATTAAGTCTGTTGTGTACAATCCGGCCTTTCTAATCCAATCACGAGGCTTTTCTGTACAGCTCGAGACCGTGAGACGTCAGAATGCAGATTGAAAGTGGGTAAAGGGTCCTGGAATGCAGATGCCTATGGAGTGATGCAGGTAAAAACAGCACAAATGGGGTAAAATCATAGCCGTGGGTTGGGAGATGAAGAAGGGAGATATCTGGAGGGTTGTAATGTGTGCATCTCTGCGGCAGAACATCCTTTGTAACCTCAATGTTGGCCGTGAGTATATGTAACATTAAGGGGGAAAAATTCAGTTGGTAGCGTATCCCGTTAGCGCCTTAAGAGGGCGCTAATGGGGCGCAAAGCATCTAGCGCCCAGGCGCGGCGATGTTTGCGCCGCTCGCGAAATTAACTAGATATTTTGCGGCTGCGCTAAACACTACCACCACGATCTCCTGCGCCGGCAGATCGTGACGTCAGTCGAGTGCGCAACGCCCCGGTATCGCCCCGGAGCGGATATTGAGTGGCGCCCCCTGCCTTACCGCCTGACGCTAGCAACGACAGGTTGAGGGGAGTGTTTTGCAGTCATGAAGGGACTGGGGGAGCGCTATTTAAAGGCGACCGCTTCCTGTCTTTTATTGTTGGTGCCATTTTTGAACCACGCATTCTGAGAGAGAGAGAGAGAGACTTCTAGAGAGATTCAACGCTGTGTGAAGGAGTTTTGGGTACTGAGCAGCACTTTGCAGGTTCATTTTGATTTGCCCTTCCTTGTATCGATTTAGAAGAGACTGTGGGGGCTGCACTCTGAGCTCTTTCCCTGGTACTCTCCATTGTTCTTTCCAGCAGATTTGATGTGCAGGTCTCTCTAGGCCGAGATTCAAGGCTGCAATGAGCAGGATGTGGATGGAAAGCAAGATCAACCATCCCCTTTAAGAACTGGCCGGCGCCATTGTGTGTGTGTTCCATTGCTGACTGACATCACATGAGCTTCGCCAGCGCTCTGAGGTAGCGCCTCGCTCCTCGGCCTTTGCGCCTTAAGACAGGTGTGAAGCGCCTGATTTAGCGCTCCAATCACCTCCAGGGGCGATAAAAGTCAAGTTTGCAGTCGGTGGCGATAATTAGCGCCAGGCGCTAATCTTTGCGCCCGGCCAATAATTGCGCCCCAAATGGGGCGATACTGAATTTCTCCCCCTTAATCTTTAACATTTAAACTTACACAGAATTACATAGAATTTACAGTACTGAAATGGACCATTAAATATTGTCCCTGGGTGCTGGTTATTGAATGCGTGGACTCTCTCCCACTCTAGGATCTGGTAGAAAAGAACAGTGGCTGGAAGAGTGGTGGAAGCAGATTCTATCAGTAATCTTCAAAAGGGAATTGGATATATACATTTGAAAAAGGACTATGGGGAAAGAGCATTTTATTTCATATTCCTTCTCTTGTCCCTCCAAGTACCACTACCCAACATACTCTTCCTCGCTCTTGCATCCTCACTGTGTCGAGATCAACCTGTGTCCTGAAACCACTTTGAAAAGCTAACAAACCTACCTTGTGATCTTGTTAAGCGATAGCTAGATGCTGCAATGGGAAGATGGCAGGGTTGGTGAAATCATCATGGGTGAAATGGCTTTTTTCAGCCGAACCTACTTTGTAATTCTTCATCCATTAACGAATCTGTGCTGTGATAAAGAATGAAGGATGAGACCAAAGTGACTGCAGATCTTACTGCGGGTGGTAGCTAGGGATTACTGGAATAATTGAAAGATTTGTCATTTTAACAGCCCTTGTATTTAGACAAGGCACACACAGATGTTTCAACTGACATCTCTCATTTTTTTCACTCTCTGTTTGGACATCAATCTCATTAGAACTTTTAACCTTCAATCTTAAGTATAATGTTACCGTCAGATGTAATGATCTGGGATATTGAGCGAAATAGACACACTCTCGTTCTCCTGATGCGGTTGGAAGGCGAAAGTTCAAGAACACAACAGAAAGACCAAAGGCGTTTCACAGTCTCGTGGTTGGGATCTGGTATTTCTGCTGTCACCAGCCTAGTTTGTTTCCCCATTCAGGGAAATTTGCCTTTGTTTCTTTCAGGTTATCTGCTTGACTCACTTGGCCACACCATCTCCCCTGGGCTAAAAGATAGACAGTACCTTTGATTGTTTCTGGCTTCCCTTTCTAATGAAACAAAAATATAGAACATTGGCTCTGTGTGGTTTTTTTGGCAGTCGGGGGAAGACTGGCCCTGGTTCTCTGCACAAGAACATAAGAACATAAGAAATAGGAGCAGGAGTCGGCCATTCGGCCCTTCGAGCCTGCTCCGCCATTCAATAAGATCATGGCTGATCTTCGACCCCCAACTCCACTTTCCTGCACTATCCCCATATCCCTCGATTCCCTTAATATCCAAAAATCTATCGATCCCTGTCTTGCACATACTCAACGACTGAGCCTCCACAGCCCTCTGGGGGAGAGAATTCCAAAGATTCACATTATGATACCAATCTCACAGAATCATGTCCTAATGTGGCTCGGTGTCCAATCTTTGTCTGAGAACGCTCCTGTGAAGCGCCTTTGGGACGTTTTTACTCTGTTAAAGGTGCTGTATTAATGCAAGTTGTTGTTGCCCACCGTAACCGTGGTCGGTGGAAGCGACGGGGACTGTAGTACCAAAAGATATTGCTGAGTAATCTCTGGTGGTGACCGAGTTCGGGAGGCATCTTGAAAACGTTCAAATCTCAACAAAAAAAAAGGCTCAGCAAGATCTTTTTTCTCCCCATTAATACAAACAACTATTTAACTTCAAGTTTAACTGGAAGTTAAATAGTTTCCCCAGTGCGGTATCCAGTTCATCCTGCCAACCGCAAGTGGCCAAGCAGCTAGATTGGAATAAACCCCCCAAAAAATGAGACTGCTGATTCCATTCGCTTTTAATCACGCAAACCGCAATTGTCTCAGATTGATATTATTTCCAGTGAGTTTGGTGGATGGTTTATAGATTTATAGACGCCCTCTTTTTTGTTGCTATTCTCAGGCGCTTGAGACAGTGGGAAATATTCTTTGGCTTAAATGTGTTTGTTCTTGTCGATGTGACTTGAATGAAATGAGGGGTACTTTTTTGTTTGCTCAGCTAATGTAATTGTATAATTACACTTTTAAACAGTGCAATTTACTGAAGAAACTAAATAACTATGGTCTAATCAAGTAGATCGCAGTCATTTAGATCTAACTGACATAATGTGAGTAGTTCAGTGAAATTCAAGGCACGCCAATGCTATAAAGCCAAAAAATCAAATCAAGTTCCTTAACTACTTCTAATAACATCAATTAAGGAATAAAGGTGTCAATTTGATTACTTTTTAAACTTTTTTTTCAACTAACTTACTCTGCCCTTGCCTCAGCTCATCCGCTGCTGAAACCCTCATCCGTGCCTTTGTTACCTCTAGACTTGACTATTCCGATGCACTCCTGGCCGGCCTCCCACATTCCACCCTACGCAAACTTGAGGTCATCCAAAACTCGGCTGCCCGTGTCCTAACTCGCACCAAGTCCCGTTCACCCATCACCCCTGTGCTCGCTGACCTACATTGGCTCCCGGTTAAGCAACGACTCGATTTCAAAATTTTCATCCTTGTTTTCAAATCCCTCCATGGCCTCGCCCCTCCCTATCTCTGTAATCTCCTTCAGCTCCACAACCCCCCGAGATATCTGCGCTCCTCCAATTCTGCCCTCCTGAGCATCCCTGATTATAATCGCTCAACCAGTGGTGGCCGTGCCTTCTGTTGCCTGGGCCCTAAGCTCTGGAGTTCCCTGCCTAAACCTCTCCGCCTCGCTACCTCTCTCTCCTCCTTTAAGACGCTCCTTAAAACCTACCTCTTTGACCAAGCATTTGGTCACCTGCCCTAATTTATCCTTGTGTGGCTCAGTGTCAAATTTTTTGTCTTTGAATACTCCTGTGAAGCGCCTTGGGACGTTTTACTACGTTAAAGGCGCTATATAAGTTGTTGTCGTTGTTTGATAGATATAGGTGACGTTAACCAATTGACCCACTCTTGCTCATCCATCCACCACCTCACTCTTTGTTTCTCAAATACGAACATACAAAATTGACGGGCAGGGAAAGACCAGCTGGTCCATCAAGCTTGCCCCACACCATGATGACCGGAGCGTCGTGACTAGACACTTCTACCCTCCCCCCACCCCCAACTCCATGGGTTCCATCTCCTCCAACTTTACACTGAAGTCCATGGGTCATGTTGATCATTCTTTGCAGAAAGCAGAACCTCTTCAGCAGGAGAGTGCTGCATTGTCGGAGGTTGCCATGCTTCAGGTGGGACATCACACCAAGACCGTGTCTACCTGCTTCAGTGATTCCTGGGCATGTAAAAGGTCCCTGCCTCCACGGTAAAGATGAAGATGACCCTCTCATTATCTAGTCATTCATCTCTTTGTTGTTTGTAGGCATTTTCCGTGCAATACTTGTCAATCCAGAGACTTGAGCACATAATCCAGGCTGACACTCTCAGTGGAGTGCTGAGGGAGTGCTGCACTGTCGGAGGTGCCGTCTTTCGGATGAGATGCCGAGACCCCTATCTGCCCTCTCAGGTGGACGTAAAAGATCACAGGACACTATTTCGAAGAAGTACAGGGCAGCTTCCCCCCCCCCGGTTGTCCTGGGCCAAGATTTATCCCTTAACCAACATCACTAAAACAGATTGTCTGATCATTTATTTCATTGCTGTTTGTGGGACCTTGCTGTGCGCAAATTGGCTGTCGCGTTTTCCTACATTACCACGGTAACTACACCTCAAAAAGTACTTCATTGGCTGTAAAGAGCTTTGGGGCGTCCTGAGATTGTGAAAGGCGCTGTATAAACACAAGTTCTTCCTATGCTTGCCTGCGTAACAACAACAGTGGCTGCACATCGGAGAGATTTATTGGTTGTGCAGCATGCTAAGACATCCCGAAAAGCTACTATGTAAATGCAAGGATGTTTTTTTCCCCTCTTTTTTGTTCTAAATTTGCCTGCTGGCTGTTTGAACCTGTACCCCCTTTGTCTTAACACTATGGTTTAATCCGAAGTAATTCTGTTTTCTATAATTACTTTATCTAGATTAATCAAGCTACCTCCCAGTGCTCTGCACCATTCTGTATTCAAACCATCGATAGTAATTTATCTTCGTTATTTCCACTGTAATGCCTCGGGGGGGCCATTAAAGTAAACATTTTCAAAACAGGGCAATTGTACTTGTCACCTTGTCATCCCCGTTCTGTAGGATGAATGCATTTACGATAATTGCTCATTGTTTCCATGTTTAGTCTGCTGGAAAGGCGATTGAGTTGACGATTATCTTAATGTTGTGAGGCTGCTCCAGAAAACAGCTCAATAACTGCAACTTCAACAATATTCCAACGTGACATTTCGAACGAGAAGCGAAACAGGAGAGTGCGGCCGCGCCCGTTAGTTCAGGAGAAGCACAGGAAGGGCTGAAATTGCACGGTGATTATAATGACTGTGTCCACGTGTTAGCGTGAAACGCCCCTGGTCAGCCAGTTTAACGCGGGTGTTAACCCGTTTTATTTGAATGATACGTTTCTGGCAGTCGGGCGGATTTTTCTCGCCAATTTTAATGGGGCCAGTGATGGGTCGCGGTTCTGTTGAACAACAGTGGTCCCAGCACCTACCCCTTGTAGGAACTTTGTGCCTATATTGGCGTGCCCCCGCCAATTCAGAAAGGGTCTGCTTGGTCTCTACTTTTGCTTTTACATCGAGTGTACAGAAACAGGCCATTCAGCCCAACTGCTCCAATCATTTATGCTCCACTTGACAGTCCTCCTACCCCTCTTCATCTCACCCTATTTTTTTTTATTCGTTCCTGGGATGTGGACATCACTGGCGAGGCCAGCATTTATTGCCCATCCCTAATTGCCCTTGAGAAGGTGGTGGTGAGCCGCCTTCTTGAACCGCTGCAGTCCGTGTGGTGAAGGTAGCAGTTGTGTACAACACTGAGTGGCTCGCTCGGCCATTTCAGGGGGCGGTTAAGAGGCAAGCACGTCGCTGCGTGTCTGGAGGTACCAACCCGGCCGCTAAATTTGGCTTACCGCCCCACCCAGGAAGTGGAGCGCAATCTCGGGCGCCCCGCTTCCTGGTGGGGCGGTAACCGAGGCGATGACGGGGCGCGATCGGCGTTCAGTTAAAGGGGAGGGCCGCTGCGCACTCTGCGGGGCCTCCGATGGCCGACACCAGGCCACCAGGATGGCGTGGTGCCGCGGCCGCAGCCCGGCACCGAGACGTGGAGCCGGGCTGCGCAATGGCGGTCAGGACCACGCCACGGCCCACCACGGAGGCCCGACCTGGAGGTCGGCCATTAAAAGAAAATGGCGGCGCAGGTCGCGGCCGCACCTCCCCTTTAAATGCTGCCCTGCGAGCGGAGGTCGGCCCGGTTCGCGATCCGCGAGGCTGGCGCTGACAATGCTCGAGCGGCGCAGCCGAATTTCTGCCGCGGGGCGCTAAGGGGTCGCGGCGCACGGGGATGATGTCATCGCTGGAGGCGCGGCGGCCCAGAGCACTACCGGTGGGGCACGCCGATATTGGGTAGCGCCTCAGCAACGCCCCGTCAAATTTCTCAGGAGGCACATTTTTCGCCCCCCCCCCCCCCCCCCGGGCGATAAGCCCTTTGTGCCCCGTTAGCGCCCCCGGAGGCACTAATGGCAGGTGCAAAGGAGCCCATGGTCTCTTGTTTTGGTCTTCCCCCACAATTGGAAACATTTCCTGCACGGAAACCCTATCAAACCCTTTCATTATCTTAAAGATCTCTATCAGGTCACCCCTCAGCCTTCTCTTTTCTAGAGAAAAGAGCCTCAGCCTGTTCAGTCTTTCCTGATAGTTATAACCTCTCAGTTCTGGTATCATCCTTGTGAATCTTTTTGGCACCTTCTCCAATGCCTCCTTATCAAATTTTATAATATGGAGAACAGAACTGTGCGCAGTACTCCAAGTGTGGTCTAACCAAAGTTCTATACAAGTTTAATATGACTTTTCACCATGGATGTCCAATCTCTCTACGCCTCCATCCTCCACCTGGATGGCCTGAGGGCACTCCACTTCTTCCTTGAACAGAGGCCCAACCAGTCCCCATCCACCACCACCCTCCTCCGCCTGGCTGAACTTGTTCTCACATTGAACAACTTCTCCTTTGACTGCACTCATTTCCTCCAAATAAAAGGTGTTGCTATGGGAACCCGCATGCCTCCCTTTTCGTGGGATATGTGGAACATTCTTTGTTCCAGTGCTACTCAGCTCCCCTCCCTCACCTTTTCTGCTGGTTTGTTGATGACTGTATCGGTACCATTTCCTGCTCTCGCCCTGAACTGGAAAATTTCATTCACTTTGCTTCTACTTTCCACCCTTCCCTCACCTTCACATGGTCCATCTCCGACTCTTCTCTTCCCTTCCTCGACTTCTCTGTCTCCATTTCTGGGGATAGGCTATTGACAAACATTCACTATAAGCCCACTGACTCCCACAGCTACCTGGACTACACTTCCTCCCACCCCGCTTCCTGTAGGGACTCTATTCCATTCTTCCGGTTTCTCTGTCTCCGTCGCATCTGTTCTGACGATGCCACCTTCCATACTAGTGCTTCTGACATGTCTTCCCTTTTCCTCAACCGAGGATTCCCCTCTACTGTGGTTGACACGGCCCTTTACCCGTGTCCGTTCTGTCTCCCACACTTCTGCTCTCACCCCTTCCCCTCCCTCCCAGAACCACGATAGGGTTCCCCTTGTTCTCACCTTTCACCTCACCAGCCTCCACATTCAAAGAATCATCCTCTGCCATTTCCGCCACCTCCAGCGTGATCCCACCACCAAATGCATCTTCCCCTCACCTCCCCTTTCAGCATTCCGAAGGGACCGCTCCCTCTGCGACACCCTGGTCCACTCCTCAATCACCCCCAACACCCCTTCCCCTTCCCACAGCACCTTCCCGTGCAAGCACAGGAGATGCAACACCTGCCCTTTTACCTCCTCCCTTCCCACTGTCCAGGGCCCCAAACACTCCTTCCAGGTGAAACAGCGATTTGCTTGTACTTCTTGCAATTTAGTATACTGTATTCACTGCTCACGATGCGGTCTCCTCTACATTGGGGAGACCAAAAGCAGATTGAGTGACTGCTTTGCGGAACACTTCCGTTCAGTCCGCAAGCATGACCCTGAGCTTCAGGTCGCCTGTCACTTTAATTCTCCGCCCCACTCCCACTCTGACCTCACCGTCCTCGGCCTCTTACAGTGTTCCATTGAAGGTCAATGTAAGCTCGAGGAACAGCATCTCAACTTTCGATTAGGCACTTTACATCGAGTTCAACAATTTCAGACCATAACTTCTGCTCCCATTTTTTCACATGGCAGTTGTTGATGATTCTGCTATTCCCATTTACACTTCATCTAGACTCATCTTTTGTTTCTTTACTTGTCCCATTACCATCTCCTTTTGCCTTGCACCATCATCCCTTTTGTCTTTTAATCTCTCCTGCCTTCCAGCCTATCACAGACCTTGGTTTTTGTTCTTTCCTCCCCTCCTCCCTTTCCCTGCCTCTACACTTGCTTAAAACCTGTTACATCTCGAACTTTTTCCAGTTCTGACGAAAGATCATCGACCTGAAACATTAACTCTGTTTCTCGCTCCACAGACCTGCTGAGTATTTCCACCATTTTCTGTTTTTATTTAATGACTTCTCTGTTTTTCAATTCTATCGCTCTGGAATGAACTCCAGTGTTTGGTTTGCTTTTTGAATGGCATGATTAACATACATCACTACTTTTAGCGATTTGTATATTTGTACCCCCAGATCCCTCTGTTCCTCACCCCATTTAGACACTTAGGGCTGGATTTTCATTGACCCGTTGAGGCGGGTTTGGAGGCGTGTCGGGGGTTAAAATTGCGAAAACTGGCGGGCGGGCACAAGTCCGCCTCCATCCCGCCTCCACGCAATTTTCATTCAATCGTGTCTGCTGGTCCCGACTCTGTCCCACCTTTAAGAGGCGGGATAGGCTGTTAAGGCCCTTAACAAGCACTAAATTGGCTCTATAATGCCATTTTGAAAGGCCTTTGTGATTTTAACCCTTGATCTACGTGAAGCACGCCTGTTCTGAACCACGATTGTGAAACCTGGCGGGAGCACATTTGGATAGCTGATTATCAGCTGCAGGTCCACTATTACAACGGAGATGTGATGAAGGTAGTAGTAGTATTAGGTCTGAAAGTCGCCTCTGATGCTGCTGCATTGAAGGTGTTCAGAGACTGCCTGGCCTTTGCTGGGAGAGGACCTGGATGCAAAAAAAAATGTCTCTCTCTCTCTTTCTCTCTCCTCTCTCTCTCTCTCTCCTTAGAGCTGCTGCTCATTTTGCATCCAGGTCCTCTCACAGCAAAGGCCAGGCAGTCTCTGACCTGCAATGCAGCAGCAATGATGACATCATCAGAGGCAACTTTCAGACTGAAACCACTAATTGGTTCATGGGTTCCCACATGCTGGAACTCAATTGCCCAATTAGGTGAAAATTGCATCAATCTCCCACATCCAATTGCAGGCGGGTGGATAACATGAAATGCGGATGACATGACCCCAACCCGCCCCAGTATCAAAATCCAGCCCTTATTTTCCAAGCAGTAATTGGCCTCTTTATTCTTCCTACCAAAATGCACCACCTCACACTTATTTATATTGAAATTCATTTGTCAATTAAATACCCATTCTGAAAGTGTATTAATGTCTTCTTGCGTTTTGTCGCAGTCTTCCTTTGTATTAACTACACCCCTGAATTTGGTGTCATGTACAAATTTTGAAATTGTTCTTCCAATTCCTGAGTCCAAATCGTTTATTATAAATGGTGAACAAAGAGTGGTCCCAGCTCCGATCCCTGTGGAACACCACTTCCCACCATTTACCAGTCTGAGTAGCTATCTTTAATTCCTACTCTTGTTTTTCCGTTTTGTAGCCAGCTTGCTGTCCATTCTGCTATTTGTCGCTATCCATTCTCCGCATGCTCTGACCTTATTCATAAGTCTACTGTGGGAGCACCTTCACCACACGGACTGCAGCGGTTCAAGAAGGCGGCTCACCACCACCTTCTCAAGGGCAACTGGGGATGCTGGCAATAAATGCTGGCCTTGCCAGTGACGCCCACATCTCATGAACGAATGAAAAAAGAACTATGCGGTATCTTATTGAAGGTCTTTTGAAAATCCAAGTAGAAAAACAGCTACTACATTACCCTTGTCTACTCTTTCTGTTACTTCTTAAAAGAATTCAATAAGGTGGGTCAAGCATGATCGTCCCTTTTGAAATCCATGCTGACTGCTCTTTATGATATTTTCTGTTTCTAGATGTTTCTCTATTACGTCTTTGAGCAAAGATTCCATTATCTTTCCTACCACTGATGTTAAACTAACTGGTCTATAGTTCACTGAACTTGTTCTATTCCCCTTTTTAAATATAGGAACAACATTCGTTGTCTGCCAGTCCCTATTCCCTCCTACATTACAACAGTGACTACACTTCAAAAGTACTTCAGTGGCTGTAAAGATTTTTGGGACATCCAGTGGTCGTGAAAGGCGCTATATAAATACAAGTCTTTCTTTCTTTTCGAATGTATTTTTATATATATGTAATCGTGTCTCTGCTATCTCGACCCTAACTTCTTTTAATATGCACGGGTGCAATCCATCCGGATCAGGAGTTTTATCCTCTCTAAATTTGATTAGTTTATCAATTATCTCCCCTCCCGCCCCGCCCCCTTTCGATCTTAAATGTCTTTATATCCTTTTTGATCTCTTCTAACGTCATGCCCACCGTGTTAGTCTCCCTGGTAAATGCTGAGGCAATGTAACAATTCAATATTGTTGCCATTTCCCTGCCGTTACCTGTGAGTTTACAAAGTATTACATAGGGCGCGAAATTCGGTTACGCTCCGTTTGGGGGCGGTAACTGAGTTAAGGCCGGACATTTAGTACCCGGCGCGGAAGTACCGCCCCACCCGCTAAATTCGGCTTACCGCCCCGCACAGGAATGGAGTGCAATCTCGGGCAGTAACCGAGGCGATATCAGGGCGCGTTTGGCAGTGCTTCGTTGACTGCCACGTTTCAACGCCCCTTCCCTTAAGTTAAAGGGGAGGTCCGCTGCGCACTCTGCAGGGCCTCCGATGGCCCACACGAGGCCACCAGGGTGGCGTGGTGCCGTGGCCGCCGCCCAACACCGGGACGCGGTGCCGGGCTGCGTGATGGCGGTCAGGACCACGCCCTTGGCCCACCACGGAGGGGGCCAAAATGGCAGCGCGGGTTGCGGCCGCACCTCCCCTTTAACTACCACCCTGCGAGCGGAGGTTGGCCCGGTTCACGACTCGCGAGGCTGACGCTGACAACGCCCAGGGCAGCCTCACGGGACACAGCCGAATTTCTGCCGCAGGGCGGTAAAGGGGACGTGGCGGGGCCCTAAGCAGTTGCGGTGCACGGCGATGATGTAATCGCCTGCGGTGAAGTGGCCCGGGGTGTTACCGGCGGGGGTGCGGCGCTATCGGGTAGCGCCTCAGCAACGCCCCGCCGAATTTCTCGGGAGGCGCATTCCTTCCCCCCCGCCCCCCCCGGTCGATAAGCCCTTTGCGCCCCGTTAGCACCCCCTGGAGGCACTAACGGCAGGCGCAAATGGGCCAAATTTCTAGCCCATAGTATTTATAGCGTAGAAACAGTCCCTTTTGCCCAACAGGACCATGCTGGCATTTTTGCTCCACACGAGGCTCCGACCGCCCTTTTCCATCTCACCCCATCAACATATCCTTCTATCCCTTTCTCCCTCATGTGTTTATCTAGCTTCCCCTTAAATCCACCTCTGCTATTGGCCTCAACCACTCCCTGTGGTAGCGAGTTCCACATTCTCAACACTCTCTGGGTAAAGAAGTTTCTCCTGAATTCCCGATTGGATTTATCAGTGACTCTCTTATATTACGGCCCCTACTTCTCGTCTTGCCCGTATGTGGAAACGTCTTCTCTATGTCTCCCCTATCAAACCCTTTCATTAACGTTAGAGACCTCCATCAGCTCACCCCTCAGTCTTCTCTTTGCTGGAGAAAGAGCCCCAGCCTGTTCAATCTTATTCCTTTGTGGTCCTATCTCTATCCACATTTTTCTTTTACAATTCATGGGCTGGGTTTTACCAACCTCGGCGGGTCCGGGGCGGGCGACGTCCTTGGCGAGTCCCGACCCCGCAGCTGTGTCGATCCGGGCCTCCGACGTTATTTTGCCCTGATTGGGCTTGTTAAGCCCGCCCTGCGAGGTTCCCGGCCAATTAAAAGGAAGCGGGTCTGATGATGTCATCTAATGACGCGTCATCAGCCGGTTTCCTTAAAGGGGCCATGTCCAAATTAATTTTGACAGTTGTGCTGTCAGTGTTCTACTGACAAGCACTGCACAGATGTGCATGGCTGCACCCAGGCTCTCCCATGACTCCCTCCATATGCTTATGGAGGGAGTCACAGCACGCAGGGAGGTCCTCTTCCCTTCCAATCGGCGGAAGAGACGTCCCTAGGAGACCAACGCAGCCTGGTTGCACATTGCACAGGAGGGCACAAGCAGGGATGTAGTCAGGAGGACCAGGCTGCAGTGGCGCAAACCTTTCAATGATCACAGTAGATCACGAAACGGCGGCAGCAGCGAGAGTGGCCCTGGGTGGAGACTGAGCACAGAGACCGAGGATTTAAGGAGCGAGGAGAGAGAGAAGTAAAAAGTAATCGAAGTGTGACGTCACCAGAAAGCAGGTAAGTGATTGGTTGGTGAGTATTTCTCTCGTTTTCGCTTTGTTCCAAACTTAAATTTTGTGGTTTATAGTTTCTAGGGTCTCTGATGTGTAGCGTGGAGTGCTAGTAAACAAGGGCCCTTGAGTATATCATTTAATTGTAGTGTAATTAGTGGTATTGATTTGATTTAATTTAATTTGAATTAATTAAAGGGTAAGTCATGGCAGCACAGCTCGGCCCCGTGGCATGCGCCTCCTGCACTATGTGGGAAATCAGGGACACTTCCTGTGTCCCTGACGACTATGTGTGCGGGAAGACCGCATTGCGGCGCTGAAGCTGCGAATGGATACATACTGGAGCATTCATGATTTTGAAGACATCGTGGATAGCACGTTTAGGGAGTTGGTCACACCACAGGTAAAGGCTGCACAGGCAGGAAGGGAATGGGTGACCGCCAGGCAGAGTAGTAGGCACAGGAAGGTAGTGCAGGGGTCCCCTGTGGCCATCCCCCTCTCAAACAGATATATCGCTTTGGATATTGTTGGGGGAGATGGCTTATCGGGGGAAGGCAGCAGCAGCCAACTTCCTGGCACCATGGGTGGTTCTGCTGCACAGGACGGGAGGAAAAAGAACGGGAGAGCTATAGTGATAGGGGATTCTATCGTAAGGGGAATAGATAGGCGTTTTTGCGGCCGCAAACGAGACTCCAGGATGGTATGTTGCCTCCTTGGTGCAAGGGTCAAGGATGTCTCGGAGGGGCTGCAGGGCATTCTGGAGGGGGAGGGTGAACAGCCAGTTGTGGTGGTGCATATAGGTATCAACAATATAGGTAAAAACCGGGATGAGGTCCTAAAAGCTGAATATAGGGAGTTAGGAGGTAAATTAAAAAATAGGACAGCAAAGGTAGTAATCTCAGGATTGCTACCAGTGTCATGTGCTAGTCAGCGTAGAAATAGATGGATATTTCAGATGAATACGTGGCTAGAGGAATGGTGCAAGGCGGAGGGATTCAAATTCCTGGGACATTGGAACCGGTTCTGGGGGAGGTGGGACCAGTACAAACTGGACGGTTTGCACCTGGGCGGGGCCGGGACTGATGACCTAGGGGGAGTGTTTGCTAGTGCTGTTGGGGAGGGTTTGAACTAAAATGGCAGGGGGTTAGGAACCTGTGCAGGGACACAGAAGAAAGGGAAGCAAGGATAGAAGCAAAAGACAGGAAGGAGAAAAGCAAAAGTGGAAGGCACAGAAATCAAGTGTGTAAATCAAATACGGCCACAGTAAATAATAATTCTAAAAGGACTAAGGGGTAAAAATTCAGTTGGTTGCGCCTCCCGTTAGCGCCTTAAGAGGGCACTAATGGGGCGCAAAGCCGCTAACGCCCGGGCGCAGCGATGTTTGCGCCGCTCGGGAACTTAACTAGAGATTGTGCGGCGGCGCTAAACTTTACCGCTGCGACCACCTGCGCGCGCAGATTGTGACGTCATTCCATGGTGCAACGCCCTTGTGGCGCCCCGGAGCGGAAATTGAGTGGCGCCCCCTGCCTTACCACCTGGCGCATCCAACGACCAGAAGACTGGAATGCTATCAATCACTGTGGGGCTGGGGGGGGCGCTATTTAAAGGGGGCCTCTTCCTGTCTTTTATTGTTGGTGGCATTTTTGAACTACGCATTCTGAGAGCGAGAGGGAGAGACTTCTGGAGAGATTCAACGTTGTGTGAAGGAGTTTTGGGTACTGAGCAGCACTTTGCAGGTTCATTTTGATTTGCCATTCCTTGTATCGATTTAGCAGAGACTGTGGGAGCTGCACTCTGAGCTCTTTGCCTGGTACTCTCCATTGTTCTTTCCAGCACATTTGATGTGCAAGTCTCTCCAGGCCGAGATTCAAGGCTGCAATGAACAGGATGTGGATGGAAAGCAAGATTAACCATCCCCTTTAAGAACTGGCCCGTGCCATTGTGTGTGTGTTCCATTGCTGACTGACATTACATGAGCTTCGCCAGCGCTCTGAGGTAGCGCCTCACTCCTTGGCCTTTGCGCCTTAAGACAGGTGTGCAGCGCCTGATTTAGCGCTCCACTCACCTCCCGGGGCGGTAAAAGTGAAGTTTCCAGTCAGTGCCGATAATTAGCGCCAGGCGCTAATATTTGCGTCCAGACGATATTTGCGCCCCAAATGGGGCGCGACCTAATTTTTCCCCCTAAGAGTGTTAAAAAAACAAGCCTGAAGGCTTTGGGGTAAAAATTCAGTTGGTTGCGCCTCCCGTTAGCGCCTTAAGAGGGCGCTAATGGGGCGCAAAGCCGCTAACGCCCGGGCGCAGCGATGTTTGCGCCGCTCGGGAACTTAACTAGAGATTGTGCGGCGGCGCTAAAACTTTACCGCTGCGACCACCTGCGCGCGCAGATTGTGATGTCATTCCATGGTGCAACGCCCTTGTGGCGCCCCGGAGCGGAAATTGAGTGGCGCCCCCTGCCTTACCGCCTGGCGCATCCAACGACCAGAAGACTGGAACGCTATCAATCGCTGTGGGGCTGGGGGGGGGGGGCGCTATTTAAAGGGGGCCTCTTCCTGTCTTTTATTGTTGGTGGCATTTTTGAACTACGCATTCTGAGAGCGAGAGGGAGAGACTTCTGGAGAGATTCAACGTTGTGTAAAGGAGTTTTGGGTACTGAGCAGCACTTTGCAGGTTCATTTTGATTTGCCATTCCTTGTATCGATTTAGCAGAGACTGTGGGAGCTGCACTCTGAGCTCTTTGCCTGGTACTCTCCATTGTTCTTTCCAGCACATTTGATGTGCAAGTCTCTCCAGGCCGAGATTCAAGTTTGCAATGAACAGGATGTGGATGGAAAGCAAGATTAACCATCCCCTTTAAGAACTGGCCCGTGCCATTGTGTGTGTGTTCCATTGCTGACTGACATTACATGAGCTTCGCCAGCGCTCTGAGTTAGCGCCTCACTCCTTGGCCTTTGCGCCTTAAGACAGGTGTGCAGCGCCTGATTTAGCGCTCCACTCACCTCCCGGGGTGGTAAAAGTGAAGTTTCCAGTCAGTGCCGATAATTAGCGCCAGGCGCTAATATTTGCGTCCAGACGATATTTGCGCCCCAAATGGGGCACGACCTAATTTTTCCCCGTTTGTGTCTTAATGCGAGGTGTATTTGTAATAAGGTGGATGAATTAGCTGCGCAAATACATTTAAACGGATATGATATAATTGGGATTACGGAGACATGGCTCCAGGGTGACCAAGGCTGGGAATTCAACATCCAGGGGTATTCAATATTCAGGAAAGATAGGCAAAAAGGAAAAGGAGGTGGGGTAGCATTGCTGGTTAAAGAGGAGATTAACACAATAGTAAGGAAGGATATCAGCTCTGATGATGTGGAATCTGTATGGGTAGAGCTGAGAAATACCATGGGGCAGAAAACATTAGTGGGAGTTGTATACAGACTCTCAAACAGTAATTCTGAGGTTGGGGATGGCATTAAACAGGAAATTAGAGATGTGTGCAATAAGGGCACAGCAGTTATCATGGGTGACTTTAATCTACATATAGATTGGGCTAACCAAATTAGTAACAATACTGTGGAGGAAGAATTCCTGGAGTGTATACGAGATGGTTTCCTGGACCAATATGTCGAGGGCCATCTTTGGGTATTATGTAATGAGAAAGGATTGATTAGCAATCTTGTTGTGCGAGGCCCCTTGGGGAGGAGCGATCATAATTGATAGAATTCTTCATTAAGATGGAGAGTGAAGTAGTTGACTCAGAGACTAGGGTCCTGAATTTAAATAAAGGAAACTACGATGGTATGAGGTGCGAGTTGGCTAGGATGGATTGGCGAATGTTACTTAAAGGGTTGATGGTGGATAGGCAATCGCAAACATTTAAAGATTGCATGGATGAACTACAGAATTTGTTCATCCCTGTCTGGCATAAAAATAAAACAAAAAAGGTGGTGCAACCGTGGCTAACAAGGGAAATTAGGGATAGCATAAGATCCAAGGAGAGGACATATAAATTGGGCAGAAAAAGCAGCAAACCTGAGGATTGGGAACAGTTTAGGATTCAGCAAAGGAGGAAAAAAGGATGAATTAAGAGGGGGAAAATAGAGTATGAGAGTAAGCTTGCAGGGAACATAAAAACTGACTGTAAAAGCTTCTATAGATATGTGAAGAGAAAAAGATTGGTGAAGTCAAGCATAGGCCCCTTGCAGTCAGAATCAGCAGAATTTATAATGGGGAACAAAGAAGTGGCTGACCAATTAAATACATACTTTGGTTCTGTCTTCACAAAGGAGGACACAAATAACCTCCCAGAGATGTCGGGGAACATAGGGTCTAATGAGAGGGAGGAACTGAATGAAATCAGTATTTGTAGGGAAATGGTGTTAGGGAAATTGACGGGATTGAAGGCCGATAAATCCCTAGGGCCTGATAATCTACATCCTAGGGTACTTAAGGAAGTGGCCCTAGAAATAGTAGATGCATTGCTGGTCATCTTCCAAAATTCTATAGATTCTGGCACAGTTCCCATGGATTGGAGGGTAGCTAATGTAACCCTACTATTTAAAAAATGTGGTAGAGAGAAAACGGGGAATTATAGACTGGTAAGCCTGACATCGGTAGTGAGGAAAATGCTAGAGTACATTATAAAAGATGTAATAGCAGAGCACTTGGAAAACAGTGACAGGATCGGACAAAGTCAACATGGATTTACAAAAGGTAAATCGTGCTTGACTAATCTACTGGAATTTTTTGAGGATGTAACTGGTAGAATAGATAAGGGAGAGCCAGTGGATGTGGTGTATTTGGACTTTCAGAAGGCTTTCGATAAGGTCCTGTATAAGAGATTAGCATGTAAAGTTAAATCGCATGGGATTGGGAGCATGGATAGAGAACTGGTTGGCAGACAGGAAGCAAAGAGTTGGAATAAACGGGCCTTTTTCCGAGTGGCAGGCAGTGACTAGTGGGGTACCGCAGGGATCGGTGCTTGGACCCCAGCTATTCACAATATATATTAATGATCTAGACGAGGGAACTAGATGTAATATCTTCAAGTTTGCAGATGACACAAAGCTGGGTGGGCGTGTGTGCTGTGAGGAGGATGCCAAGAAACTCCAGTATGATTTGGACAGGTTGGGTGATTGGGTAGATGCATGGCAGATGCAGTATAATGTGGATAAATGCGAGGTTATCCACTTTGGTGGCAAAAACAGGAAGGCAGATTATTATCTGAACGGCAATAGATTGGGAAAAGGGGAAGTGCAACGAGACCTGGGTGTCCTTGTGCACCAGTCGCTGAAGGTAAGCATGCAGGTGCAGCAGGTGGTTAAGAAGGCAAATGGTATGTTGGCCTTCATAGCGAGAGGATTCAAGTACAGGAGCAAGGATGTCTTGCTACAGTTGTACAGGGCCTTGGTGAGACCACACCTTGAGTATTGTGTGCAGTTTTGGTCGCCTTATCTGAGGGAGGATGTTCTTGCCATGGAGGGAGTGCAGCGAAAATTTACCAGACTGATACCTGGGATGGCAGGAATGACGTATGAGGAGAGATTGGGTCGATTGGGCTTATATTCGCTGGAGTTTAGAAGAATGAGAGGGGATCTCATTGAAACTTATAAAATTCTAACAAGACTAGACAGACTAGATGCAGGAAGGCTGTTCCCGATGGCGGGGGAGTCCAGAACCAGGGGTCACAGTCTAAAGATAAGGGGTAAGCCATTTAGGACAGAGATGAGGAGGAATTTCTTCACCCAAAGAGTGCTGAACCTGTGGAATTCTCTACCACAAAAGGCAGTGGAGGCCAATTCATTAAATATATTCAAGAAGGAGTTAGATATACTTCTTAAGGCTAAAGGGATCAAGGGATATGGGGAGAAAGCAGGGACCGGGTACTGAATTTGGATGATCAGCCATGATCTCATTAAATGGTGGAGCAGGCTCGAGGGGCCGAATGGCCTACTCCTGCTCCTATCTTCTATGTTTCTATGTTACTGCAATGCCACACTCAACCTCATCCTGCTGTGCCACTCATCACATCCCCATCACTCTTCCTTCCCTACCCTACTCCTGCTCATCCTTACTCACACCAACTTTCCTTGCACCTCCACCCATCCCTCTCTATCTACATTATCACTTCCCCATCTCACTAGCCACCCCTCACACTCACCCTCATCCTGCTGCAAGCATACCAACTAACTACACACAAGGGTAGGCAGTTAGGTGTTATTGCCAATGTTCATGTAAAGTTTCTGTTAATGTGTTGTCAAATTTTGAAATCTGTATTTTCAACACTTTGCCTTCTTGGACAGATGTGTCTGCACCTTTGGAAGTGGCTTAGAGATTTGCAGTGAATGGTGAGACACAACGGGCCCCCCCGCAATGGTAATGAGTGTAAAAGGAATGGCTTGGGCATTGTAGGGATGCTTTATCGTGTTGGTGTGGGGTGGTGCCAACCTGGCGCATCATGTGGCATCCAGGGTGTACAGCGTCAAGTGAAGTAAATCTGTCCATGGTGAGGCCATCCCTGGCTCCCATCAGAAAGGGAGATGCAGCAGAGCTCCTTCCTGCTCCACATTAAAACCACAGCTCATTGCCTGCCCCCACACCTCCCACCTCACCTATTTGCCCCCTCCCTCCTGATCGCTTCCCCCCTCTCAATTCCCCCCTCCGTCCCGATCGCTTCCCCCCACTCCCAATCAACCCCCCACCCTCCCAATCTCTCCCCCCCTCCCAGTCACCCCCTCCCCCTCCCTCCCGGTCGCTTCACCCCCCCATCACCCACACCCTCCCGATCGCTGCCCCCCTCTCCCAATCAACCCCCCACCCTCCCAATCTCTCCCCCCCTCCCAGTCACCCCCTCCCCCTCCCTCCCGGTCGCTTCACCCCCCCATCACCCACACCCTCCCGATCGCTTCCCCCCTCTCCCAATCAACCCCCCACCCTTCCAATCTCTCCCTCCCTCCCAGTCATCCCCTGTCCCTCCCTCCCGATCGCTTCTCCCCCCCTCTGTCACCCACACCCTCCCGATCGCTTCCCCCCACTCCCAATCAACCCCCCACCCTCCTAATCTCTCCCCCCCTCCCAGTCACCCCCTCCCCCACCCTTCCGATCGCTTCCCCCCCCATCACCCCCACCCTCCCGATCGCTTCCCCCCTCTCCCAATCAACCCCCACCGTCCCAATCTTTCCCTCCCTCCCAGTCACCCTCTCTCCCTCACACCCAATCGCTTCCCCCCCCTCCTAGTCAACCCCCTCTCCTGATCAATTCCTCCCCATCCCAGTCACCCCCTCTCTCACCCTCCGGATCACTTCCTCCTCCCTCTCCCTCTCTCCTGATTTTTTTCACCCCCCTCTTCCAAGCCCTACCTGCAACACCCAGCTGGCATCTGCAGTTCTCATGTAATTGAGGCCTGAGGACCAAAATCGGGCAGGCCCACCCGCTCGGGTGCAGGAATTGGCAGGTAACTGTGAACCACTTTCTAGCCCAATGTGTTGATGACCACAGATCGAGTACTCCAGTTCTGCCTTTTGGTGCAATACATTTGAGTAATTTCAAATGCCATCTTATTTGGTTCCTTAACGTATTAGATGTAAGTTGAGAGGTCGTGTACCCGAATACATAGTATTAATGGCTGGACCATATGATTAGCTAATAGCCATGGTCGAACAGTCGAAAGGGCTTCCTAACCCCCAGCATCCCAAAAACCTAGGCCCAACGATAAGAACATAAGAAACAGGAGCAGGAGTAGGTCAATCGGCCCCTCGAGCCTGCTCCGCCATTCAATAAGATCATGGCTGATCCAATCTTCGCCTCAACACCACATTCCCGCTCTCTCCCATACCCCTTGACTCCCTTGTAGTTCAAATGTCTGTCAATCTCCGCCTTGAATATATTCAATGACTCCGCCTCCTCAGCTCTCTGGGGTAGAGAATTCCAAAGATTCACGACCCTCAGAGAAGAAATTCCTCCTCATCTCCGTCTTAAATGGGCGACCCCTTATTCTGAGACTATGCCCCCTAGTTCTAGATTCCCCCACGAGGGGAAACATCCTCTCAGCATCCACCCTGTCAATCCCCTCAGAATCTTAAATGTTTCAATAAGATCACCTCTCATTCTTCTAAACTCCAATGAGTATAGGCCCAACCTGCTCAACCTTTCTTCATAAGACAACCCCTTCATCTCAGGAATTAACCTAGTGAACCTTCTCTGAACTGCCTCCAATGCAAGTATATCCCTCCTTAAATAAAAATCAGAAGTCGCACAACACCAGGTTATAGTCCAACAGATTTATTTAAAATTACAAGCTTTCGGAGCTGTCGCCCCTTCGTCAGGCAAAGGTACAGTGAGTGAATCTACAACATTACACAGTATATAAACACAGAAACTGCAGAGATACAATCTTTCAGGGAGGCATTACTTCAAAGACACACCAGAGCACAGCCAAGACAATGAGATGGGTCACAGGGGGTCCAACGTGTCAAATCCTGCTGTCTGCAGTTGGTTTTTTTTTGGGTTTGTTTTTTTTAGTTTGTTTTTTAAAAACTGGAAAGACAGACAACGATGTCGAGTCACGTTCTGTAGCGTGACATGAACCCGATATCCCTATTGAGGCCGTCCTCATGGGTGCGGAACTTGGCTATCAGTTTCTGCTCGATGATTTTGCGTTGTCGTGTGTCTCGAAGGCCGCCTTGGAGAACGCTAACCCGCTGATCCGAGGCTGAATGTCCTTGACTGCTGAAGTGTTCCCCGACTGGGAGGTAGCAATCCTGCCTGGCGATTGTTGCGCGGTGTCCGTTAATACGTTGTCTCAGTGTCTGCATGGTCTCGCCGATGTACCATGCACTGGGGCATCCTTTCCTGCAACGTATCAGGTAGACAACGTTGGCCGAGTCACATGAGTATGTACCATGTACCTGGTGGGTAGTGTCCTCACGTGTGATGACGGTATCTGTGTTCATGATCTGGCATGTCTTGCAGAGGTTGCCGTGGCAGGGTTGTGTGGTGTCGTGGTCGCTGTTCTCCTGACAGCTGGGTAATTTTCTGCGAACGATGGTACTTTTGAGGTTAGGCGGCTGCTTGAAGGCGAGTAGTGGAGGCGTGGGGATGGCCTTAGCAAGGTGTTCGTCGTCATCGATGATATGTTGAAGGCTGTGAAGAACATGACGTAGTTTCTCCGCTCCGGGGAAGTACTGGGTGATGTAGGGTACTCTGTTGGTTGTGTCCCGTGTTCGCCTTCTGAGGAGGTCTATGCGGTTTTTCGCTGTGGCCCGTCGGAACTGTCGATCGACGAGTCGAGCGTCATATCCCGTTCTTACGAGGGCGTCTTTCAGTGTCTGTAGGTGTCCATCGCGTTCCTCCTTGTCTGAGCAGATCCTGTGTATTCGCAGGGCTTGTCCATAGGGGATGGCTTCTTTAACGTGGTTAGGGTGGAAGCTGGAGAAGTGGAGCATCGTGTGGTTGTCCGTGGGCTTGCAGTAGAGTGAAGTGCTGAGGCGTCCATCTTTGATGGAGATTCGTGTGTCCAAGAATGAAACCGATTCTGAGAAGTAGTCCATGGTGAGTTTGATGGTGGGATGGAACCTGTTGATGTTATCGTGTAGTCCTTTCAGTGATCCTTCGCCGTGGGTCCAAAGGAAGAAGATGTCGTCGATGTATCTGGTGTACAGCGTTGGTTGGAGGTCCTGTGCAGCGAAGAAGTCTTGCTCGAACTTGTGCATGAAGATGTTGGCGTATTGGGGTGCGAATTTGGTCCCCATGGCTGTTCCGTGTGTTTGGGTAAAAAACTGGTTGTCGAAGGTGAAGACATTGTGGTCAAGGATGAAGCGGATGAGTTGTAGGATGGCGTCTGGAGATTGGCTGTTGTTGGTGTTGAGTACTGAGGCTGTCGTAGCGATGCCGTCATTATGGGGGATATTGGTGTAGAGTGCCGATACGTCCATCGTGGCGAGGAGTGTTCCTGGTTGAACTGGTCCATGGGTGCTGAGTTTCTGCAAGAAGTCTGTAGTGTCGCGACAGAAGCTGGGGGTTCCCTGTACGATGGGTTTCAGGATGCCCTCGACGTACCCAGAGAGGTTCTCACACAGGGTTCCATTGCCTGATACGATAGGACGTCCGGGTGTGTTGGCTTTGTGTATCTTTGGGAGGCAGTAAAAGTCTCCTACGCGGGGAGTACGTGGGATGAGAGCGCGTAGGATGTTTTGAAGGTCTGGATCTCCTTAAATAAGGAGACCAAAACTGCACGCAGTACTCCAGGTGCGGTCTCACCAGCGCCCTGTACAGTTGTAGCAAGACTTCCCTACTTTTATACTCCATACCCCTTGCAATAAAGGCCCACATTCCATTAGCATTCCTAATTACTAGCTGTACCTGCATGCTAAGTTTTTGTGTTTCATGTACTAGGACCCCCAGATTTCTCTGTACCGCAGCATTTTGTAGTCTCTCTCCATTTAAATAATAATTTGCTTTTTCATTCTTCCTTCCAAAGTGGATAACCGATTGTTTTGCATCTCATCATTCTCATGACCGGGCCTGTTCC